>JADLZN010003582.1:0-302831 GCA_018155175.1 Sinocyclocheilus anophthalmus | reverse complement strand
CAATGTCCCGAGCCATACCTGACCACCAGAACCGTTGTTTAACCAGAAACATGGTACGTCTCACCCCAGGATGACAGGCTACCTTGGAAGAATGAGCCCATCGGATAACGTCGGACCTTACGGACTCTGGCACAAACAACCGGTTCGGTGGGCACCCGGACGGGGGCGTTACCCCTTGAGAGGCCGTGCGGACCTTTGACTCGATCTCCCATGTGACCGCAGAAATAAAAAAAGACTCCTTGGCACAATGGGGTCGGGCAGGGACGGGCGCTCCGAATGATCAAAAATACAGGATAACGCATCCGGCTTGATGTTCTTAGAACCAGGACGGTAAGAAATGGAAAAATCGAATCGGCCGAAAAAAAGAGCCCACCGAGCCTGCCTAGAGTTTAATCTTTTAGCGGATTTGATGTATTCAAGATTTTTGTGATCTGTCCAGACGACAAAAGGAACCCCCGAACCCTCCAACCAATGACGCCACTCCTCCAAGGCCAACTTGACTGCCAACAACTCTCTGTTACCAATATCATAATTACGTTCGGCGGAGGACAAACGGTGGGAAAAATACACGCAGGGGTGCACCTTGCCGTCCGTGGGGGAACGCTGGGATAGTACCCCACCAACTCCCACCTCTGACGCGTCAACCTCCACCACAAACTGCCTGGAGGGATCAGGGGCTATGAGGATGGGAGCTGAAACGAAGCAGCCTCTCAGTTTGGAAAATGCCGCTTCTGCCGCACTAGACCACCTGAACGCAGTCTTGGTGGAGGTTAAGGCCGTCAAAGGTGCAGCTAGCTGGCTGAAATTGCGAATAAAACGCCGGTAGAAATTGGCAAAGCCCAGAAACCTCTGCAGGGCCTTGCGGGAATCTGGGGTTGGCCAATTCACCACAGCCTGAACCTTCTCAGAATCCATGCGCACCCCCTCGGCCGAGATGATGTACCCCAAAAAAGGAACAGACTGTGCATGGAAAGCGCATTTCTCCGCCTTGACAAAAAGCCCATTCTCTAACAGCCTCTGAAGCACTCGTCTGACGTGCTGAACGTGTTCCTGGAAAATATCAGTATGTCATCCAGGTAGATATAAATTAACTGATCTAGTATATCTCTCAACACGTCATTGACGAGTGCCTGGAGGACTGCGGGGGCGTTGGAAAGCCCAAAGGGAAGAACACGATATTCAAAGTGCCCCCTGGGGGTATTAAAGGTGGTTTTCCATTCATCCCCCTCTCTTATGCGAACCAAATGATAAGCTTTGCGGAGATCTAATTTCGTGAAAAATGACGCCCCCTGCAGACGCTCGAAGGCCGACGACATCAACGGTAAAGGGTAAGTATTCTTCACCGTGATGTCGTTTAAGCCCCGATAATCAATACAGGGACGAAGAGAGCCGTCCTTCTTTTTCACGAAAAAGAACCCCGCACCGGCCGGAGATGAAGAGGGGCGGATGATCTTGGCTGCTAAAGAATCAGAAATATATTTCTCCATGGCCTCCCTCTCCGGAGTGGAAAGTGAATATAATTTGCCCTTAGGTGGAGACGTACCTGGTAATAAGTCTATTGCACAGTCATAGGGACGATGAGGAGGTAGAGAAGCAGCCCGAGACTTACTGAACACTCCCCTCAGATCAAGGTACTCCTGTGGCACGTTAGACAGGTCCGAAGGATCCTCCTGAAACACAGAACAAACAACAGGAGAACACGCGGACAACAAACAGGTGGCATGGCAATTCTCGCTCCAACCCAGTACAGTATCGTTAACCCAATTAATGTGAGGGTTATGGAGGACCAGCCAGGGGTGACCCAGCACTAAGGGAGCCGAGGGTGTGTCGGTGAGGAGAAAGTGAATGTCCTCAGTGTGTTGACCCAAATTGATGAGGTCTTAATGGTGCAGTGGCGTGAGTGACGGAAGGTAAGGCCTGGCCGTTGAGTTGAAGCATAGAGACAGGCTGAGAAAGCTCCACCATAGGAATCTGGAGGGACCGAGCGAACCCAATGTCCAAAAAGTTCCCCTCTGCTCCAGAGTCCACTAACGCCTCACAGTCATGATAAACAGACCTCCGAACCTCCAGTCTCACTGAAAGATGAGTGCTGGAGTAAGAGGATCTGTGTTCCTTAATGGCGCCCGTCAGTAACCTCTCCCCTACTGACGGGTGTTGTCTTTTGCTGGGCACCGTGCAGCGATGTGTCCGGGAGCGCCACAGTACAAGCACACTCCCTCTCTTCTGCGTCTCTGCCTCTCCTGTAGTGGGAGACGGAACCTTCCCACCTGCATGGGCTCGGAGTCTGGAAGAGGGAAAACAGTCTTAAGTGACGGTAATTGGTTCTGTGAGGCGAACGGCGGTTCTCGGAGTTGTCGTTGATCCCGCCTCCGCAATCGGGTGTCCACCCGAATGGCTAGAGCTATGAGTTCGTCCACACCAGTAGGTAACTCCGACGAATCTATCGCGTCTTTAACCGTATCAGAAAGCCCAAAAAGAAACATGTCCCACTGTGCCTCTGTATTCCACCCACACTCTGCAGCCAATGTGCTGAACTCGATTGAATAGTCAGTAACAGTGTTCTGTCCTTGACGTAACTCGGCAAGAAGTCGTGCTGCTTCTCTGCCCGAAGCAGCATGATCGAACACTCTCCGTAGCTCCTCGGAAAAAGCCTGAAAGGACGAGCAACAAGGCAATCTCCGTTCCCACACTGTGGTTCCCCAGTTAGCGGCTCGACCCGAGAGCAACGTTATGACGAACGCCACCTTAGCCTCTTCGGTGGGAAATGCGGATGGTTGGAGGGAAACATAGAGTGAACATTTCGTCAAAAAAGAACGACATAATTGGGGTTCCCCGGAATAAAAGGCTGGAGGTGGTAGCCGAGGTTCATTGGTGCGGACAATCGGACCCACCGAAACTGGTGGATGAAGCATGGCTGGTTGCTGAGCTGAAACCCTCTCTGCTTTCAGATGCTGGATCTGGGTGGTGAGGTCAGACAGCTGACTCACCAGGGTCTGGATGGCCCGCCCCGTGGCCATCATCTGATCCTTCTGATGCTCCATGCGAATGTTAGTCTTGGCCTAAAAGTCCCTGAGCTCTGCCGCACTCGCTGGATTCATGAGTATGGTCGGTTCGTTCTGTCACGGCCGAGAAGAGTCAGGATCCAAGTGCGAGTGCAAAGGTAAGGTTTATTCAGTAATCACAATAACGGAGACACAAAGAGATAATCCTCGAGTCCTGGTCGGAATCAGAGCTCCACAGAGAATCCCTTCAACCACTGCGTTGGACCAAACCAAGGGGAAGGCTGAAGATCCGTACCCTGACTGGGCGAGAACTGGAAACAGAGAACTGACAAGGAGACAGGACATGAGATAACGAACTGACAAACACACATTGAACAGAGTGGCCTATTAAGGGCTCGCTAACGAGTTGCAGCTGGCATGCTCTGATTGAGCACCAGCTACAACCACTAACGAGTGACGTACGCACATACAAGCACATGACAAGACGCAGAAAGACCGTCCGGACCCATGAACCGTGACAAAGATAATATAATTTCACTTACCTGGCCTATCACCTGAAGCAAACATCCATCCCTTCTTAAGTCTTTTAAGTCTGTGTTAAAAGAGAGCTGCCTGTTGTGCTATTCAGTTAAGCCGACTACTGTAGCCTATATCCAGCTTAGGCGTGTTTTCCCTTTTTTTAAATTTGTATATATACTGTTTGAATGACAGCTTGTACAATCTGTTGGCATCACTATTCAATATCGCTACTCGTCTGGTACATTATCAGCGCCCAGCAGCGTTCAAACTAATATCACGTAATTTACGTCTTTATGATGATTGGTTGATATCAGAAGGTTTCTTTTCTCAACACTCCTCAGCGCTGGAAGTGAACACTCGATGGTGATTGGCTATTTTTTTTTTACCAATGGAGGCACGAGAGCTCAGCGCTCGCTTGGCCTCCCCCTCCCCTTCTCTATCACGTAGTGGTTGTAATTACATCAGCAGATTACACACATTCGCGATAGAAAAGCGGCGCTTTCCAACTTCATTAACATGTTATGGTATTACAGCTGAAATTACAAACAAAAAATACACATTCTGATACATGAACTGAATTGTGAATTTTATTAACATTAAATCGTCCTCCTCCCATTTTCCCCTCAAAATTATGGGGAAGCTGTGCCTCCCTTGCCTCCCCCGACGAGCCGCCACTGCCTACAAATGCATATTCAATAAGGTCAGGCGCAAAAAATAACTGTGTCCATGCCTTTTCAGTGCTAATTTTTCACTGCGCATCTTTAGTAAATCCTTACAGTGCTATTTTAACACCAAAAGATGGTTTGCGCTGGCGCCAGCTGTTAGTAAAACGGGCCCTTAAGTGTTGGAAAGCCGCATTTATGTAAGCATGCTTTGTTTTTTGTTTATCCCTGCTGGTTATGAGGCTGAGGGTTTGTTTCTTCTGGGCAGGTTGTTACTAATTACTCGTTCGGCCATTTTGAAGGATGGCACAGTCCCCATTCTCGCCACAACACTCACAGGATTCACTTACACTGCATTTTTAATGGTGAGTGCTCTTCACATGTGCACATGTGGCATAGAGACAGTTGAGCTGCCCTTAAACGTGTTAGGGCCTTTTAAATTGTCGCATCACATGGTGAAGCCATGACTGCTGCTTGTTGGGGTTCAAAACATCACCTGTAGCCTTAATACTTGTGCCACACATATTTTAATATTTTTTTCCTATAATAATATTTTTTTATTATCATAATTGATGTTATTGTTAGATAAAAATACACACAATAGATTAGAAAAGTTCTTTTTTTTTAGTACTTTTATATTTATGTATCTTTTTATTTTAATTATTATTTGTATTATACTTTGCTGTTGTCATTTTTTATTTCTTTTTTCAGATTCTTGCACTTTGTCACATTGCACTGGGACAGCAGCTTAATTTGTTCTGGATCCATAAGGTGAGACGAGGTTGGAAATCTGTTTAAACCTAGAACTAGACTGAAGTTCTGAATGTATATTAAAACAAGTTTTATTTCCTACAGATTGTAGTTCTGGCCATTCTGCTCTCCACCATAACAGGAGTGGTGTCCATTGATGATTTCTGGCAGGACGAATGGGACATTGTCATCATTTCTCTGCAGGTTGGAGCAACCTCATCAGCATATTACTGTCCAGTGTCTTGAGATCTTTCTTGACAAGTAATTCAATGAATTGTATGTTTTTGCTGTTGTAGTTCACAGGGCCGTTCCTACACATCGGAGCTTTAGCTGCGGTCACAGCATTAGGGTGGGTCATCGCCAATCAGGTGGTGCGCATGGAAAGATCAAGTGAGTTGAAGGTCATGTGAGGGGAAAAGACAGACTGGGTCAAAGCTAAGACGGCCCCTACACTTTGACAACATGTAATTGTAAAATATATGTGCACTACCCTTCAGTAAGTTTTTGCTTGTTTGTTTGTTTTTGAAAAAAAGGAATACTTCAGTGAGGATGTATTCAGTTTATCAAATGTGTGACAAATGCTATTCTTTTGAACTTTGTATTAATAAAAAAAAATAAATAAATTCTGTTCCACAAAAATATTAAGTGCACAACTGTTATCAACATTGATAATAATAAGAAATGTTTCTTGAGTGGCAAATCAGCATATTAGAATGATTTCTGAAGGATCACGTGACATAAATTACATCCTAAAATATATATTAAAATAGAAAACAGTTCTTTTAAATAGTAATAGTATTTCACAATATTTGTGTTTTTACTTTATTTTTGAACAAATAAATGCAGCCTAAGTGTGCAAAAAAAGATTGTTGATCCAAACCTTTTAAACAGTGTTGACGGTTTTTGACATTTTTTTTTGCATATGTTTGTGTGTTTATCCAGGGCTTCAAGTTGTGACGCTGGTGATTTATGTGAGCATCCTCCTGGTTCTGTATCTGGTTCCCCTCTTCATCTCTTCTCCCTGCATCATGGACCGGTCCAAGCTCGGTCCTCGTCCTGCTGTCATTGGCCGTCGTGGAGCTCCAATGGTGAGTTTCATAATCCTGTTTTTTCAGGCCGGATGTTTGGCATCCAGGTTTCTCTCTGAAGTTTAGCAACAGTTAGAAAGCGCTGGAAGGATCGTGTGTCCCTGCTGTAGAGAGCCACACTTACACTCTTTCTAAACATTAAGTTGATTGTACAATGAAGATTTAACCGGTTTGTTTGACTTCCTCGAAGGAGTGTTAAGATAGTAACTCCTATTACACTCTTCCTCTCTCTCTCAGCTCGCTCCAGAACACACCATTATGTCCTTCAGTAAAGCACTGCAACAGAAGGTCACTGCCCTGGAAGCAGATGTTACCATCAGGTATTATTACTTTATGAAACATACCTCTCATACCTGAATGAATCATAATCTGTTTTATTTTATTTGATTTATTTTTAATTTGTGGTATTTATCTGGTTTATTTATTTATTTATTTTATCATACCTCTTTGAATTAATAGTAATTTATTTTATATTTTATTTTATTTTGTTTTATCGATCTTTTTGAATGTGAGAAAAGAATGGCAGCAGCTCTAATTTGCTCGCAGTAACCTGACTCCAATGTGATTGGATGTTTTGTTTTTTTGCTTTAGTCTGGATGGAGTGCCCTTTTTGATGAGGGACCGCACACTACGCAGGACCACCAATGTGGGCAAACTGTTTCCAGCCCGTCAGGACCACGACGCCTCGTTCTTTAACTGGACAGAGATTCGCAGTCTCAATGCTGGACTTTGGTTCCTCAGGGTATTAAATTTGATTCCTTCCTTATTTCTTTTGTCCATCTTCACAGTTAATAAAGATTTTGAGGTTGTTTGTCCCTCAGGATGACCCGTACTGGACGGTGCAGTACATGTCTGAAAAGGATCGCAACCGCACGGCCAATCAGACGGTGTGTAGCCTCACGGAGCTGCTGCGTCTGGCTGCTAGAACAAACCGCTCCGTGATCTTCAGCCTGCGGCGACCTCCACCTCAACACCCCCGACACCAGCTCTGGGTCAGTGATGCACTGAAGGTCATTCAGAGATCCAGCATCCTACCAGAACAGGTGAGAGCACAAAACACACACAACATACATTTACACACTTAGCAAGCCTCTGATTTAAAAAAAAAAATCTATTGTCGTCTAAAGACCATCTTAAACCAACATCTGAACAGTGAAAATTTGTTGAAGTGTTGTCTATCATGCCTTATTCAATCTAAATCTGAAATATTAAGGAAAAATATTCTTGATAAGCTTCTAACAGTTGAAAAAAACCTTCATGAGCTGCTTAATGTGCCCAACAATTCTAAGAAATTCAGAATTCATCTAAAAATACTGTATATTTATAATATACTTTTTATATATTTTTATATAATTTGTTGAAATGTTGTTTAATGTCTTATTCCAACAAAATCTTAAAAAGATTTTAAGACTTTTATCAACTATTTCATGTGCCAAAAATTCAAAAGCTTTTAAAAATATTTAATATTTAAAAATGTGTGTATTTATTCTTATATATTTAGCGGAAATATGTCCTATTATTCCATCTAAATCTTCTAACTCCATTTTAAATATTGATAAAATATTCCTAATAAATGTATAATATTAGAAAAGGTCTTTCTAAGCTAGTTTATGAGATAACCAATGAAATCTCGTCTAATGTCTTATTCATTCTAAATTTTAAATATTGAGCAATAAATAAATATTTACCAGTTTTATATAATTAGTTGAAATGTTGTCTAATAGTCTTAATATTCAGTATTAATGTTCAGAAAAATATGAAAAGTGCTTAATTAGCTACCTGTGTTTGTGTGTGTGTGTGTGTGTGTGTGTGTGTGTGTGTGTGTGTGGTCTGTGTGTGTGTCTGTGTGGACTCCTGACTGGTACAGGAAGAAGGTGCGTGCAGCGGTTCCTCTCCTTCAGCAGACGTCAGATGAGAAACTTCCTGTGGCTGAGCTGAAAGAAAGAGGGATCAGTACTCTGACCCTGCACTACAGCCAGGCCAGAGCTCAGGATATCAGGTACACACACACACACACACACAACACACATTCAGAACGTCAGCAGACATCTACCTTTCTCAGTCTGTATTAAATAGCATACTGAAAGCATTTTGCATTGAAATACAAAATCATAACCATACAGCTATCGCTATTATGGTACAATCATAGTGTATTAAAATGTTAATATGGAGTTATCATATGGCATACAGTTATTTAAAATATGAAAAGGTGAAATGTCAAATTAAAATATTTTATCAATTTTAATAGATGTATTTAGATCATTTATGGGTCTGTTTAATGTTTTGAGAACTCATTTTTATTGTTATTTTTATTACTATGATGCATTTAGAATTATATGTAATATATATTTTAATGTGTGAAGTTTAAATTTATACATGCATGCATACATACATATATTTTATCATC
Source organism: Sinocyclocheilus anophthalmus (assembly GCA_018155175.1). NCBI lineage: Eukaryota > Metazoa > Chordata > Actinopteri > Cypriniformes > Cyprinidae > Sinocyclocheilus > Sinocyclocheilus anophthalmus. The sequence continues at coordinate 294,403 of JADLZN010003582.1, read as the reverse complement.
AATTTTATTGTTTCATTTATATGAAAGTAGGCATGAGGTTTTGTTCTGCAATACTTTTACCAAGCAAGCTTCCTCTCTGTGTATGTGTGTGTTGTGAGCAGGCAGTTTTCTGGCAGTAATGTGAGTGTGAACGTGTATCCGGTGAACGAGCCATGGCTGTATTCGCTCATGTGGTGCAGCGGGGTTCAGTCCGTCTCTTCTGATGCTCCACACATCCTGAAGAAAGTGCCTAATCCTATCTGGATCATGGTACTGATCTCACTCTGGCTGAATCCCAGTTCACACACTCCTATTACGTACGAAAAGTACATACTCTACTGGCCACGCTCAAGTACACACTCAAAAGCAGGCCAGTTTCCCACAGATTTGGAACGCTTGTCATTCATGAAGTCCTACACATTGGCCGGATGTTCATTTAATGGTTCATTTGATTATGCTGTCAGCTTTCAAGGAGGATGTAGTGAATCTTGGCCCTGTTTAACACATTTTAACATCCGTTCCACAGAATACTGTAGATTTTAAATCGGCATGCTTTATATGTGTTGCAAGATCAGTTTTGAGAAATAATGTTGCAAATGGTTGCATACATTTGCATCAGAAAAATCTGTAGTGCAAGAGTTTGTGGACAAAATTAGCACCAAAAAGCTTTGGAATACTTCCCTGGAAATAGTACTGAAGGCTGAATATTTAGACACATTAGAGATCTATCTATCATTATAGTATATATAATTTTTTATATATTACAATTTTATTTTATTGGGATTCTGCCTGTATTGTTTTCCCCTCATTTGCTTTTTTTAATGTATTTACATTGATATCTAATGGCTAAATGCTGCTTTAACGGTTTGTAGAGTGCAGATGAATATGGCCTGATATGGATCACTTCAGATTTAATCTCTGTGGCGACTGTCATTGGCATCTTCATATTTCAGAAGTAAGTGAATCTCTTTTAGTATGTCCTTCAAGCTGTTTCTTAATACTTGTTAATTCTGGAAGCTTTTTTGCCGTGTCAGTTAATGCCTATTTGATTTTCAGAGCAGTCCTTGGCATTAATGTTAGGTTGTTTTGTAGTTAGCATGCTTGCTATATCTCTGCTGGGCGGCTGGGTGCTTTTCAACTTATGGCTCTGCTCTTTTCTTCTTGGCACTCTCTACTTTCCCTCCATTATCTCTCTGTCCTTTGCTCTTTGCATGTGCCTGTCCTCCGCTGCTCGCTGAAATTGATCAGCTATCACCTGATCAGGTAATGAGGATGAGTATTTTAGGGACAGAATTCTGACTGTTTTGGTCTTTATTTGTTCTGTTTTTTTTCTGTTTGTGTTTGTTGTTGGTTGTGTTTTGTTCCAGTAATTATCATTCTTGTGTGTTTTTACCTCAGTGTCGCTCTTTTCCTCAATCCTTTTGAACCCTTCTAGCGTTCCCTCTCACTTTCTCATCAAATATCTCAAGATCTAATACTTAGTGGCCAGAACTTTTTGGCACGTTCAGACCCTCAGAAGTGTGTTTTGGTCATTTTTTCCTCAGGTGGAAGATGAGTGGCATGCGCAGCTACAACCCGGAGCAGATCATGCTAAGTGCTGTAGTACGTCGGCCGAGTCGTGACGTCAACCTCATGAAGGAGAAACTGATCTTCTCAGGTGAGACTCCTGAGCACACAGCTGTGTGGAGATCAAGCCTGGTTAATAAAGCCTCAGAGCAAATTAACTCTCTGTGACCTCTGCATATGGCTGTGGTACATCGTCCCCTGGTGGTGATCATAATACACCATCAATATCTGTATTCATATCTGCATATGATAACACTTTACAATTAGATAAAACAGTAGTTAATGCATTAGGTGTCATGAACAAATAAGAAACATTTTTGTGATTTTTTTTTAAATATATTTGATATATTATAACAAACTTATTTCAAAAATTCTATATAATAAATATGTGTGTTGTGTGTATATATATTATAATAATTATTGCAGTTAGAGATGCTTTTATCCAAAGCGACTTAAAGTGCATTCGGGTTATACATTTTTTACCAGTATGTATATATATTATATTATATATAAATGATATATAAATATATGTTATATATTAAATAAAAATCTATATATAAACAATAGTTTTTGAAACAACAACAAAATACAAACATAAATCTATGATACATATTCACTTAAATGTGAAGTTTCTAATAAAGTAATTTAATAATTAAAGGGTGTGTCCTCCGTGATAAAAATATATGATAACATGATTTCCACAAAAAAATTATACATATAAACCGTATTCATCTATAAAAATATTGATTCAATGACAACATTTGGCTTTGCGAAATAAAAACAATGTAAATGCCATGTGAATAATATTAATTAAAGATTAAATAATTAATTTATAGGTGTGTGTGTGTGTGTTGTGTGTATAGGCCTATATCTATATATATACTGTATATATCAAAAATGAATGCATCTGTGTTTGTTATACTTAGATGTGGAGTGTTTGCCATATACATATATCAATTTACAAATTCCAGAACAACACACTCACACCTATATACACACCATACGTGTGTGTGGTATATATATTATATTATCGATAATATATATCGCTATATATAACTATAGGTGTGGTGTATTTGCTTTTCAAACATTTGTATCGCGTAACAATTTACTAATATTACGCACAAATATTAAATATTTCATATCAATATTAGTAATATCTTAAGAGTTTACTGGAGTTATTACAGCTCCAGTGAAACATTATATGATTGAAGCCAACCAAAATGTTTTAAAATAATGTTAAGATGATTCACATACTCAGCTAGTGATTCAGAAATAAGTGCCCGCTAGTGGAGAAATCTGCCCTGTGAAACTCTGGCTAATGAGTTTTGTGCTGGTTTCAGAGATCAGCAACGGTGTGGGGAGCACAGATGAGCTGTCCGTGTACACAGAAAACGGTCTGGACGCTTATGCATGCGATGACATCATGATGCCCGCACGTCATGCAAGCAAACTTTAGTGACGACTTGAATCCATTTTATGGATCGAACATCTCGAGCTCAAAATCATTCATTTAGACTGAGTTGCTTTTTCATCTCCAGTGGATTATTTTGAATGGTTTTCGTTGGTTCACGGACACTCTGGGACTGTATGCCACTGATTCAGTGTTCTGCTTTGATGCCTTACGTACTGATGTATTTTTTCTGCATCGAACCGTATTTAAAATGGAGCTGGCTTATTGTACACTGTAAAGTTTAGAGTCCAATCTGATGAAAGCAGGTAATAAAAGTGTCCTATTATTAATGTTTGTGAAGAACAGACTGAAAATGAATGGATTTAATGTTAAAAGCATGCAGAAATCAAAGGTTCAGAGATGGTTTTTGAACCTCAAACTAGCCCTTGTAAAGCTTGACTGTAGGCTGATATGATTATTTATTTTTTATTTATTTTATTTTTGTAACGTGATTTGCTTGCTGGTGATTCGTATCTCATTGCACTAGCTTAAGATCAGTTTTCATTTACATCGCTGTATCGATGTCTTTATAAGTGATTTATTTTGTAATGAAATCTCTGAATTGCGTCAAGAGTGTTTTTCATGAGGTGTTCAAATGGGTTTTGAAGGGAATTATTACTGGAAATGAAGCAGTGTATCAATTGAAGTCAGGTAAATTGAGCCACTTTGTGCACAAACTGGCTCAGTTCATCCTGTGCTGCAGTAGACAGGCCTATTTTTTTAGTCTCTCAGAATGGTACTTATGGTAATTCAAAACATCACAGGTTTTTATTGTATATTGTATAGGTAACACATTGGCTATATTTATTCACAAGCAGAACAAATTGATATAAATGGCTCATGGGGTCAGTGAGATTTTAATACTTTTATTCAGCAAGGATGCTTTAAATTGATCAAACTTGACTTTTTATTTAAAAAAAACATTTAAATGTATTTGATCTCATCTTTGTTTTGTTTTCAATTTTAATGTCACTAAAGTTATCAGACACTTGAGTGGAAAGGAACTAGACTTTTATCTGAGGGAAAATATTAAGCAGCCCAACTGTTTTAAAATATATAGGAAAATAGATCTCAAATATATAATAATAAAATCTATTACAATAGAAACTATGTTCTGTTAAAATTTCAATAATATTTCAGAATATTCCCGTTTTTACTGTATTTTTGATTAAATAAATGCAATGTTGGTGAACATAAGCGATGTAAAAACATTTGAATAAATCCTACTGACCCCAAAACTTTGAACGGTAGTGTATAATCATTTTAAAAAGTCTGTAGTTCATGCATATTAAAAAAATCAACTCGATGAATCAAAGTTTAAGTCAATTTTACATATCTGAATGTGCGTTAACTAATGATTAATAAACCATTTTTATATTTGTTAATGTTATTATAAAGTATTACCTGTTATTTTTAAGACCAACATATTTTAGATTATATTTTGCCAAACATTTTTCAACAATTTTGAGTTACATTCTCATCGTTCATGTAAAAGATGGCGTTTTCTTATTGTTTATGGCTGTAGTTAGTAAGTGCTCACACTAGATGACAGCACGTTATTACTGAGTGTTACCGATCTCATCACTTTTAGTTTCAGGAAGCCACTGACATAAGCCCCATCTCTACCAGTAAATATCGCTATATTAATATGACTGACATATGTAACGAATGAAATTAGTACGATATAAAGATATCTTTTTATTGCATGAAAATAATGCATTTGTAATCTCAATAGTTTGTCGTTTTGTCTAGCATCTGCAAGGCAAATTTTAAACGGTTTACAAGAGCAAAGCATCACCACTTTCACCATATTTACAGTATATTTACATGTCATCTTTCATATCTATAACTACTTCTCACAGTGTCCATGATGTGAGAATCCAGTGTCGTCAGAGACACCTTAATGCAACAGCTCTGAAACACAAAGGCTGCTTTACACAGTCAAAAAGGTTGTGGCCGGCGGCTAACAGTCTTTGCACCAACCAGAGGCAGGCGAGGACGAGATGAACAGCATTATGCAGGGCTGTGGTTATGCTTGGGTTGCAGGTGGGCTGAGAGGGGCCGGCTGGGTCTCTGTGTCCTCTTTACTGTTGTCTGAACAGTCAGATCCGATGTAACAGCCCGAGTCTCTGGGACAGACGTTTAGTCCGGCTTTGACTTGTTCAGAGGGAGATTTGGGCTCTTCATCTTTCTCTCCGTGGCTCTGATTATTATCTGTATTAGAAAAAAAACAAGACAGGCGTCATGATAATGTCATCAGATGATTGTGCATGAATATTCATGCAGTACTTGGAAGTATGTTTTCATAACATGCAATGTTTTTCTGTGTATTGCAGCATTTGATGCCATTTGTGACGGATACCCACGCAAACTCACTGCTCAACACACTTCCTGTTGGGTTTTTCATCACACAAAAAACTGGCCTCAATGACATTCATTTTTTCCACTAGCAGTGTTGTTGTTGTTTTTACATCAAGCTACTCAAAGTCTAAAATTATTTTATATAATAATTAATTGAAACATATTACAAATATTGTTTCATTTAATGTGTGTGTATATATATATATATATATAGATATTATATCTAGATATCTATATATATATATACAGTGGTAAATCATATTGAACACGTCACCATTTTCTCAGTACTTATTCCTAGGTGCTGTTGACATGAATTTTTCACCAGATGTTGGTAACAACCCAAGTAATCCATACATACAAACAAAAAACAAATAAGTTCAGAAATAAAGTGGAATGACACAGGGAAAAAAGTATTGAACACATGAAGAAAGGGAGGAGCAAAAAGGCATGGAAAGCCAAGACACCAGCAGAAATCTATCAGTAATTGGAAAGCAATCCTGCCCCTTGTCAGTGGAAATAATATTAGCTGGTTCAGTCTCAACTGTTGGCCTATAAAAAGGTGTCTCATTACGGTCGAGTGCATTACTTATTGTTTTCTTTGAAACAATTGTACCTGCTAATTCCAGGTCTTTCTGAAGCTCTCCACAAGTGGTCCTTGGCTCTTGGACAACTCTTCTGATAATTGTTTTCATCAGAAGAGTTGAAATCTTGCGAGGAGCACCTGGTCGTTGCCTGTTTAAGGTGAAATGATGTTCTTTCCACTTCCGGATTATGGGCCCAACAGTGCTCACTGGAACATTCAGAAGTATAGAAATCCTTCTGTAAACAATGCCATCAGTATGTTTTGCAACAATAAGGTTGTGAAGGTCTTGCGAGAGCTCTTTACTTTTACCCATCATGAAATGTTTCTTGTGTGACACGTTGGTCATGAGACACCTTTTTATAGGCCTACAGTTGAGACTGAACCAGCAAAAATTATTTCCACTAACAAGGGGCAGGACTGCTTTCTAATTACTTATAGATTTCTGCTGGTGTCTTGGCTTTCCATGCCTTTTTGCTCCTCCCTTTCTTCATGTGTTCAATACTTTTTCCCCTGTGTCATTCTACTTTATTACACACAGAACTTAAGGGTTCAAATGATGCGATTTAAATTTTTCCTTTCCTTTGGAGTGTTACAAGCTCTTGGTGCAAAAAAAAGATCTGTAAAGCATCAAGACTAAAGTCTCAAATCTAAAGAGATATTTTTTATAAAAGTTAAGTCAACCACGCCTACCTAAACGCCCCCACATGTCTACATCACGATGTGGGAAAATTTGCATAACGCTGCCCAAATGTTCACGTAAAGAAAGAAGGCGTAACTTTTATTCTCGCTGTAGTATTGTTGTTGCCGCCACCACCATGTCGTGGATGCTGTGTGTTTCGTTGTGAAAGCTAAACTTCTTTGGTTGGCCTTCCAAAAGAGGACTTTATCCGCTTCGTCATGCCTGGAGCTGACCTGTGCTGGTCGCTGAGGGAATACAGCAACTTAGTGCTGTGGATCGCCGGATAGGCTTTCACCGTGGACGAAGCGGAGTCCAGCCCGGTCGTCACATGTTGCCGCAAGCCCGCCTGCCTCCACTTACTCTAGGCCGCCGGCCGCCGCTCACTCTAGCCCGCCGTGTGTGACGCTGTGTTTTTCGTTGTGAAAGCTAAATTACTTTGTTTTGCCTTCCAAAAGAGGACACGACTAGAAATCAGTGGTTAAGTTGTATTTACAACACTGTTCCAGAACAGTTTAACCCAAATATTCAGATGTGTCCAGCGCATTTTATGTAGGACTGTTTCCTGATCCTGGGAGAGTAGACTACAATGCCGGCTGTTCTGACTCACACTGTAAGTACGTTTTTAATATTTAAAGCCACTGACGATTCAAACGCGAGTTCTGAGCAGTGTAGAGTAGCACTTGTAGTTTGTCATTTCTCCGTTCACAAATGCAGACAGGGTTTTATGTTTACTCTGCGTGATGCAATGCAACGCGTAAAAAAAAAAAAACAGTGTAAGTCATTATAATCAGTAATTATGTCCCCACTGGATGCAACAAATGCCTTGTTTATAATGGGTTTTAATGTTTTTGTCTCGTCGCTCCGGCCGGACAGGGCATCACAATATGGTAAGGGGCGTAACATTTCCGTCACACGCTTGAGGTATTCGGCCAATCACAACGCACTGGATAGCTGGCCAATCAGAGCACACCTCGCTTTTCAGACCGATGAACTTTGTAAAAATCAATGCATTTCAGAAAGGTGGGGCATAGAGGAGAAACAATAATGTACAGTATGTGGAAAATGTTTTTTTTAAACTTTAAACCGCATAAACATATTTCATTATACCAAATAATGTTCTTTTTAGCAACATCATATGACCCCTTTAATTTCTGAACTTATTTGTTGTTTTCTTTGTATGTATTGGATTACTTGGGTTGTTACCTACATCTGGTGAAACTCTCATGTCAACAGCACCTTTAGAAATATATTTACTGAGAAAAATGGTTGTGTTCAATACTTATTTTACCCGCTTTATATAAAACATCTAATTTAAAAACAATATACAGTATGTTAAAATGTATTTTATCTCATTTTTGTTTTATTAAATTTCCCATTATGACAACCATTTTTATTCATACACACACAAATTGTATAGTTAAAAATATATTTTACTAATCCTTTTTATTCAGTCCTTGTTTTGTGTTCCATTTATGTCATGACATTTTGTTCAAATGTTTAATATTTTTATTTTCTTAAACATTTTTAAATATTTTACATTTTAAATTTATAAAATATATTTTAATTTTATTTTTTAATTAACTATTTTATCTCATCTTCGTTTTCTTTTCAATTTTTTATGTCAATAAAGTTATCAGACACGTGTGGAAAGGAACTAGATTTTTATCTGAGGGAAAATGTGTGTTTTCAACCCATGTGGCTTTGATGAGGTTTGTTTTTGAGCTTCGAAAACACTGTACGATCACAGCGCTGAGGTGCTCATCCTACATCAGTGCTTAAACTGTGAGAACTTTTATATAAAAGCTAAAATGCCAAAAAGGCATCATCAATGTGCCATTTCCTGGAATTTATTCATATTTTGATGACTTCTGATGTTCAACCACTTACATTCAGGGTCCTGCAGGTATTCTGCCGCTAATAGCAGCCGGTGTCTGTGTTCAGGGTCGGTCACATTGAGCTCTACAAGATGCTGCTCCTTCAAATCCCGAAGATCTTCCACTGTCTGATACCCATTCAACAGCAAAGATGAAATGTGCTCCTGCGGAAACATTTTTGTCTGTTAAAACAGCGCTAACTACATCAGATAATACCTTACATTCGGTGTTTGAGATGTTTGAATGTCAATCTGTGGGTATAACAAGCTTAATCATCAGCTTTATTATTTAATTAGACATTTTAAGCACCTCCAAATTGAGTCTTTCCAGAAGTTCCTGAAGAGTTTTGGGTCGAGGTCTTCTGCTCCTCCGGTGAGAGCGAATCCTCGGTTCTGGCGCACTTTCTTCCACCAGCACGTCGACGTAGATGAACTTAAAGTTTCCTATTTTGCTGTTCAACATCCCAGTCCAGATTCCCATTGCAGGTTTGCTGATGATATCAATCACATCTCCCACCTTACAAATGAAAAATAACATATGTTAATAGCTCTGAGTTGAATTCGTTTTTTTATTCCTGAACATCTCAGGTTGGTTTTTACCTTGAGTTTGAGAGACTCTGTGTCATATGGACTGGGAACGAAGTCGGTGTGGACCTTGGCTCTTCCACAGAACTGGCCCGTGTAGGGCATATCTTCTTCTAAACGAAGGCTGTCCCTGTTACTACAACCCTCAGAGCCGCTTGTCACACCACCTAAAGCATCAGGAAATGCAAAAACAACCAGTGAAACTCAAACCACATGGCTGAAATGTCAAAAGCACATCTGCGCCAAAATGTCAATTGAGTAAGCAGTACATTTTGGCTTCTGTGGCAGCTGTTTTACACTTTAAAACGCAGATTAGACCCGTGATCCATATAATAAATGGTCGACTAGTTTAATTCAGCTTACTAGATGAACTCTGGCCGCTGTGCAAGCTGAACAAACTCTCTACCGAGTTACTGGAGTGGTTGCAGCCTTTGGCCAACGTGCCGTCCACGACTTGAGCCGCCGCAGCTTCGTTCTCCTCGCCCTATGAAAAACATCAGGGAAAGTCTCAGCCAAGAGTCCCAACCAAAACTGATACGTGACAGGTCTTCAGGTAGCAAATCAGGTCGTGCCAGGCCGCGGGTCGCTCGAGGGAGCAAAGTCTTTAATCCGCGAGAGCTGTGCTGCCATTTTTACCTCAGACATGGGAGCTGCATGTAATCCGCCCACACAAGCTCCTCAGAATCTCTTTATAGTACAGCGGCAAAATAAAGGTTCACCACTTTGAAAATAAGCTTGAAATAAATGAGAAAACTGCTTTAATACCTCAGACTCACACCATTTACTCAGGATAAACATGGTAGACCTTTTAAGTTCTGAAAAGAACTTTAACTCTTTACTGTCTTTTTTGTTGCTGTTTAGAAAAACAGCTCCAGAAATGACCAAAAACCTCACATACGTTATAATGTCTTCTTGCTGAGGAAGATTTTTGAAAGGATCTAAGAAATTTTTCAGAGAACAAAGACTTAAATGTTGGTCTTTTCTTTACACAAAATCTATTTTATAACTCTTGGCATATAGCATACAGTTCATACGCACTACTTTTATGATCCTTCTGTGGTACCTTTTTCATTTTTCCCACTATTACAAATACAAAATATTCATTTTTGTGTTTGTAAAATGAACCCTTTGAAGAGATAGTCCACCAAAAATAAAAATTCTGTCATCATTTATTCCCAATCACTTTGTTTCAAACCTGTATGATTTTCTTTGCAACACAAAATGTGTTGAATGTTGGAAACCAAGTGGTTTTGGCTCCCATTCACTTCCATTATATGGCCAAAATGTACTACAGAAGTCAATGGAACCCAAAACTGTTCGGTTACCAACAATCTTCTATTTTTCTATTTTGTCTTATGGTCCACAGAACAAAAGAAATGCATACAGGTTTGGAACAACATAAGAATGAGAAAATAATGAGAGAACTTTCCGCTCACCATTTCCTCTGACAGGGCTTTAGTGTATTTCCTGCCCATCTTTTTACGCATGGTCAGTGAGATGTTCTTCATCTTCTTCCCGAGACCTCCTGATTTACTGGGATCCGCCTCAGCTGCTTCCACAGGCTACAGAGACACACATGGAGTTCAGTACGGGAGATTTCAGAGTCCAGGTTTTTATATGTGCTTTAATGACAAAAGAAACCAAACTCACCGTACTTTCTACCTTCTCTTCTGCCTTGACCTGGGTGGGCTGCTGTCTGTCGAAAATCCCAAAGCTGGTGGAACGCTGAACCAAAATGAGATAAAATAGGATAAAGTGGTCTGCAGCGGTCTTGATTGCATCTTGAATTTCACACCATATTCTTGCGGTCACTGAAGAGATCACTAAAGGTCACTAAAGGCGACAGATTTTCATATGGCTAAGAAGTCTAGAACAGAGTAACTGTTAGCTGAGCACTCACAGTACTTGCGTAATGTATCATTTCACCACAACAGATGGACAAAGTGTGTGTTTTTTTGTTTTGTTTTTTGGAATAAAAAATCGTTTTTACCTTGGGTTTGTTCCTTGATTTGTCAGAGACATTGGATGGTTTTCTTTGAAGCATTCTGCCAACTATGTCAAATGTTTTTCTCTTAATTTCTCCTGACAGAAAGCTGCTCAGCTCTTATTGAAGACACCCGCACTGGCCTGAAGCAGCTCACACATGCAGTCGAGTCTAAACACACTTCCTCAACCGCACACAGGATGTGAGCGTCTACTCTGACATCTCTAATCAGTGACTTTAAAGTGTCTCTTCAAGAGAAAATAATGTGTCCTTATCATCATGACAATCTTTTAGAGCAACACCCAGAACTAAGGTTATTCTGATGTAAATTATATGATCTGTAGAAATAAGAAATATCTTTAATTGAGCATTTATTTATCATCAATTCATTTAAAAAAAAAAAGGGGGCGGGGGGGGCCCTCGGTGAGAGATTACATATTTTTGAAAGAAGCCTCTTATGCCCACAGAGCTGAATTTTAAATGCAGTACAAACAGTAATATAGTGAAATATGATTACAATTTACAATACCTGTTTTCTGTTTACAATATTTCAAATGTAATATAATTCTGTGATGGCAAAGCTGAATTTTCAGCATGTGTGTCACATGATCCTTTATAAATCATTCTATTATGCATATCTATTTGATGATCCAGGAACATTCCTTATTATTAAATGTTGAAATGTAGGCAGTTGTGCTGCCTAACGTTTTTTCAGGATTTTTTTTTATAAATAGAAAATTCAAAAGCAGAATTATTTGACTCAAATAATATTTTATCTGTTGTGCTGTTTTTTCGATCAATTTAGTGTGTCCTTGCTAAATAAAAGTATTACATGTTTTAAAGACCCCAAACTACATATAATATTACACACTGTATATCTTGTAACCCATTCATGTTGCATATTCTAAAATGATTTTTATGATATAATCATCTATTTAAAACCAATACCATTATTAATCAAAAACCTAGAATATATTGTTTAGTTTTTCTTTTTACAATTATTTTTCTTTTATTTTTTACAAATTTTAAAAAAGTTGTCTTTTAAGAAGTATGCACCACAAATAGGCCTATTTTGTGTTCTTAATGTAAAACATTACTATTTAAGAAATATTTAAAATACTTTTAAAAAATGTTTTGTGGTACACCTTGATTAATAAATCTCTCTTTCTCGCATATTTTGTATTTTAGCACTTCTGCCTGAAATTTCCATATCACCAGCACATTATACATTGGATGCTGCATGTGATGCTGTTAATCTTGTGTGTCCTTTCAACAGGAAGTGCAGCTCTGATCAGTGGCTCACCAGAGGGTCCACCGTGTCCAGGTCCATGACGGAGTGGGTGATCCACCGGTCTTGCTGGTCTCGTTTGTAGGGGTCCAGTCGGTGGAAGAGCTCCTCGTATTTCTCCCAGTCCGTGTCTCTGGGGAGGGTGAAGTTGAAGTTGTACATGACCTGTTCGGCTGATGACCTGTGGCAGGTGTGTGTGGACGTGTCCCACACTGGAGAATATGCCATGGGGCTCCAGTACTCCTGAAAGAGCCCTGGACTCCAAGAAGCCTCTGTTTCTGCTGTATCAACATCTTTATCCTGCAGGGGCTGCTGGGATTGCCGTGTGGATGCCCTTGTGTGCTTCTTCTCAGCTTTTTTGGTCAGATTGATGCAGGTTATGACAGGACTGTGGCCTTTGCCATTGGATTCTGTCAAATGACGTAAAAAGGAACCAATATGGATGATGCAGCTTGTTGTTTTATTTTGTTCACATGAGGAAATGATTATTTAGGTTCTCACCACCAGGTTCTGTGTTGTTTCTCGACTCCTCTGTGGCACTTTGACCCCCCTTTTTCCCTCCCACCAGTTTCTGGATCTTCTTCAGCGTCCCTTGAGCCTCATCCTCACTCTCTGACCTCCTGGTCTGAAATGAAGAGGCATTGGGTAATTACAGCACGTGAGGGAGATCAGAGATGCTGCGTACAGTTGACCTCTCTCAATCTGCCTCCAGATCAACACACGAGATTCTACAAACTGCTGGGGATTCTGGGTAATACTAAAGCTCTGCCCTCAGGCTCTGACCTCATTAGAAGCCTTTCACAGATGTGCATTCTTACACTGACATGTCATTTGAGTTCCTCATAATCTGACCTCTATTTCCATGAAAAGCCTAAGACACTTTTTTATTTCCTTCTATCCTTTTTATCCTTACTTCACACAATGTCAGAAGCCATAGGCAAGCAGGCTTAGAAATTAAATAAAATAAATAACTAAAATAATTGTTTTCAAAAAGTACTCACACATGTCTATATATCCTTTATGTCTTTGTGTTTGTTTATTAAATATTTTTTTTAAATGGATGCACATTATATCAGTACCATACTGACTATCAGTCTTTGTATTGATCATTTAATTGTATATGCTTAATTCCTCTATTTTTTAACATTTCGATTACCTAAATTTAATCTTTACAAATAATAATTAATTGTCACAAAGTAATTTTTAGAAAATCTCAATTAAAATCCTTACACTTTTTCACACTGTACAGTATAATGTTATGCCTAAATGATTAATTTGAGTTTTTAATGTTTTTTTGTAACTTATTTAAAATAGCACAGAATTTTACAAATGATCAATTCAGTTGCAATATCATCCACTTTTTATTTTAAAATGATCAATGTTAGTATTTGGTGTTTTTATCTATCTATCTATATATATATAGAATAATATTGCATTGTAATATCTGCCACTTTTTGTTTAAAATTATTCATTTTAGTTCTTAGTGTTTTATTTTTAATTTATGTGAACAAATTGTAAATATGGCACTTTAAATTGATCTGTATTCAGCTTATCATACTACCCATAAATACCGGTGAATTTCTATTATTTTGTTCATTTGATTGAATTTTCAGAAAGAAAAAAAAAACAAAAAAAAAAATACGTTATGCCAAATTTTGGCAAATTTCCCCCTCAAAATTAGTATGGGAAATATGACAAATCTGGACTGAGCCATAAGTGAAGGCAGTATTCAATCCAAAATCATAACAGACGTTTTGTCCACAATAAAGTGCAATAACTATTGAAAAGTTGAGGCAGTCATCAGAGAAGAAACTCACCAAGTCTTGCTGTCTGCATTCAGAGTTTTCTCTATTGGGATTCCAGGCTTCAAAATTCACACCCTGTGAATTAAAACACCAATGCTGAATCAGTTTGAAAGTGATATTGTCTTATTGTAAAGATCTCAGGGCTGACATTGAAAGAATGATAAAAGTGCAATAATACACAGATGACTGAATCACATTAGTGGAATGGAGAATTTAATCACTGAGAAATGTATGCTGTATTATCAAAAGACACATTTTCTGGATGGCAGGGTTTGATGTGTTTGTCTAATATTGCACAATATTGCTGCTGTGATTTACCTGGATGGAAGGATTTTTAACTGTCTTCTCTGAATTCATCCGCTCTTCTTTCTCTTCTCTACTGAGTTTTGACCGGTGGTGATCTTTGACCGTCTCTAGATTAAAATACAGCACAATTTAGCTCAAGCCCTGGATTTATGACAATTCAGACTTTAGATTTAGATGGAAACTTGGGAAGTCTGGGGAAGAGAGTGTGACCCTGATCACATTTTATCTGACTGTCAGTCAATCAGTCTGAGCCCAAATCAAATCCTCTGTTTCACATGGGCTTTTGGAATTGCTTTGTGTCGTCACTGATCTAATCCACTAAGACTGTTTGACACGCACGGCTCTCACTGACCCCGAGCCCACCACACTTACTCGGCTAACAAAACACACACACACACTGCAGTCTCTTTGGACCTGTTACCTGTGTTCGAATGGTTCTTGCTGTGTACCAAGCCATCTTTTTTCCTTGTGGACGGCCAGTGGGCATGAGACTCTGTATGATCTGTCAGAGATAATAACGGGTTATTTTAAGAGCCAAACATGGAAGGCAAATGAAATAGTGTTATCGAGAGGCACTGCCGCCAAGTAGGCCAACAGGACTGGCGTTTGGGTAACAGTGCTGAAAAATACAAGGCAGAAGAGCTTTGCTGGAATTCAGTGGGTCAAATACAAAAAATATTATTATTATTTTTTTCCAAGTTCAATCCTTAATCCTGAAACAAGGCAAAAAAAAAATTCAGACGCATAAAGCTTAATGCTACGGTTCCAGACAGATGAAGTCCTGGATGGAATAACTGACCCTCGGATTATGAATTTGACAGACCTTTAAACTCTATGACACTTTGTTCTATGACTAGCAGTATTATTAGTACTGTAGTATTAGGCATGCGGTTTACGTTTTTAATGAACCGTGAGGGAAATCAGCAAGAAATTATGGGTATTCATTCAAAACAAACAGACAAACCTGTCTTCTCATCTTCTGATGTGGATAGTAATTGGGACCTGTTATGTGAAAGAGAAACTGCATAAGATAAATAAATATATAAACATAACATTCCAACAACAAACTTCTAAAACTGTGAAAACAGGCCTGTGGAAGGATGTGCACATGTTTACAGTTGACAGCTTTTTAATGTTACAGTATATAATGGTTATTTAAAGTGTGCTAACAATATTAAAATGGAGGCATATTCGATTAATATTATAATTCCGTTAGTTAAATTTCACACACAATGGAAATTTTCCAACAAGCACATTTTATTTGTAGCTTTCAAAAAAATCGACAACTTGTCTGTTGTTTTTATAATGACAGCAAAGCTATACGCTCTTTTTTATTTTTTTTATGAAGTTTATTTTTTTATTGTTTGCTTCTTTTAATCCTTAAATCATAAAATATTTTTTATAAATGCATTTTATTCATCAAGTTTATTTTCAGTTTATAACTACCACCACTAGCCTACCATAGCAGTGTTGCCAAGTCCGCGGGAATTGGGCTGCTTTATCACTGTTGTCGCGGGTTAAAGCGACCCGATCAACGTGATTATTGAAGACCCTGGAGTAGAGGGGGGGGGAAAAATAGTATCATGGCGGAACCCCGCCAGAAACATGTATTTTACCCCTCGGGACGAGATTTTTAACGGGGCGCCCCCCTCGAAGTGCAATTGGGCTAGTTTTGGGTAGCAATTGGGCGGGTTTTGTCGTGAAAACCTGGCAGCCCTGTACTATAAGCTACGCGCAATAAACCTGAATGATATAACCATAACTCATATAGCCATAAAAGTTCACGTTTATGGAAGGCTGCCAGTGGGACAAACATCAGACACCAAAATAAAAACAGGCTCTTCGTTGTAAATATTACCCAGATCAGGTGCTGCAGCTCAACAAAACACGATGGACAGTGACGCTTGTCAGGTAAACAGAAATAATACATACATAACACGTTAAAATTACCATGACTAGTATTTTTCTGTCGACTGTTTAGAAATAGAACTAGCAAATCGATGTTTGTTTTGTGAATGAATCACTGTGAGTCGGTTCATTCCAGTGTAGCGAAACGATTTCGGTAAATTCACGGATAGAAATTGAATCATTCAGATAGCACTGAGCCGTTTGGAGAAGATTTGAATCACTGAGAGTAACGTGCAGATCAGGCTAAAATAGCTATGTGATCAGCATTTTTCTGTCGGCTATTTAGACCAAAAAAAAAAGAAAAAAGCCACTCGATGGAATTTACCCGGTTGTAACGGTTCACGATTCAGACCACAGACTGTGATTCAGACTGAATCATTCAGTCAGTTCTCTCAGTCTTTAATTTTTGTTAGTCAGAATTCATTTTCTTCTTTTCTTTTTCTCTAACTATGACATGACTTGTTCTGGTCAAAACTGAGCTATTTTGCAAGCAACTCATTACCAGTATATGATGCTTAAACAGGGACAAGTCTGGCACTGGTTTAAACAGGTGAGTTAGAACAGTAACTAAATCCCTCACATTTGTCCCAATTAATATAATCCTAATCCAGCTCTCTCATAAAACACAGCATATGGCACATCATGATCTAATGGGTGCCCTGATGCAAATAATCCACCCTGACAGTCTACGTTTATGTTATCATTCTCATAAAAGTTGTAATTTTGAGAAATGTATTAACATAAATAACATGTTATACAGGTCTTGAAGTATCATTAACAGACCAAAAGATCCAGAACTTACTTTCTCTTTGCCTTTTCCAAAATCTTATTTTCTTGAGTCTTACTTGTGTGAGTCTCTGGAAGCTTCTAGAATAAAAATACAAGAATATATTTAGTGCATCATGATATCTGATACATCAGATGTCCATGGCCTCATGCGGCATCTCGTCTGGATAAAAAGTCATGCTGGGATTTTGGTAATTTCCTAATGAGTGCGACCTGCTGTAGCCCACACACGTCACTCACAGATTAATCAGCGGTTATACAGGTGGCAGCACTTTTCCTTATTAATATTTTCGTCAATGTTACATTCGACATAACTGCAGCTCAATGTCTCAGGAAAGACCATGTGATTTCCCTTGCATTTCTAGGCACGTGCAGATGAACCCACCATGGCGATGCAGGGCTCAGATCCACTCCACACACTAATGTTCTTCACAGAGTTGGGACTAGGCAGCCTTCTGGGTAATAAATCTTGAGTGTTCTGGCCAATCTGGGCCGGCTCGTACAGGCTGTCTGTAGAGCCATCCTGCACCAAACACAAAATAAGAATATTTATTCTAAGAAATATGAGCCTTTTAGTTGAAGTACCTCCACAGTTTATGTCAAATTGCACCTCTAAAGCAGGAGTACTAAGGTTAAAGAGCTTTTAGGGGTGATCTATGACAGGCCAAAGGTGATGAATCACAATTTTTATTTAAGTAAGTAACATGTATTAATACTATATCCTTTTCCGCCCTTTTTATTATTTTTAATGTATTCGTGTTTTATTATTTTATAATTATCCATATTATTATTGTTATTATTATTAATCTCCAACATACGCATGATATGTGCAATATTTCTGCAATTATACAATAACCATGTGATAGATGTGTGGCTAAAAGTTCTGAATTTTGATTGGGAATCGCTTCTATGACACTCAATACATTGATTGTCGTGATACCTTTCTTTTTCAAAACGCCAGATATGTTGTGCCAGGAGCTACAGGCTGTTGTTGGATGGATATATCTGGATTCGGAGAATGTAGTGGCCTCTCAAGACCTTCAGAGGTGCTGTGGTGCACCTGATCTATGAATAGGACATTTTCCCTTCTGCTGATCCGTGATCTGCTGTAAGGAGCTCTCTGTCTCACGGTAATCCTTACCTAACGTTTCCATACAATCACAATCACACTTTCTCTTACCATAAGATCATGATATCTGCAGCTAAAATTAGCATTTTAGCAACTTTTTCTGAAATATTGGTTTGCAATGAAAAGCATCACTTGAGTATATTAAACCACTGTTGTTATACAAACGTACAAGTACAGCTCAAGTTAAACCAACACCAGTGGAATCAAGGATCTAGAGACGGAGATCATCAGTTCAATCTGTTATGGCATACAGTGTCAGCGTGAAACAGTTCAGATCATGAGGTGTCAACCTCTCATCTCTGTTAATCTTCTGAAATAGCTTATGAATCCTAAAAACTGAGTTCATATCCAGCTGTCCAGTGTATATAAAAGAACAAACAAGGAAACTTTCTCTTACCAGAGTGAAACAGAAGAGGTTCATTTTCCAAGTCTTAGTCTGTATCCTTGTGGTTTCACACACTTTGATCGGAGAGATGCATATGTGTGAGAGAGTGTGTGAGCTCTCACGCACAAAGAGCGCTGGGATTGAGTGGCTGTTGGACTGTCTGTGGCCAAATCCCTCCCATAATCCAATAGCGGCAGTGGGCCGTCACTCTTTAGGTGCCCTGGCCCTGCCTGCTAATGAGCTGCAAATACCCCAATGTTCCCATCAAAACAAACGTGCTGTCAGTGGGGGACAGGAGGACACGTGGCAGAGGTGGACACCCCTTTGACATGATTTCTGTTGTGTTTTTAGTTGCATTACTCGAGTAATGACAAGTGAACAAAGTTCCAGAGTGAGCTTGGTCTACAGAGAAAGTACTGGTAAAATGATATTTTGACATATATGACATATTTATTTTGAAATAAATGCAGTCTTGGTGGCAATAAGAGGCTTTTGACCAGTAGTGTATTATGGATTTTACTTTATACTCCAATTAACATGTCGTAAAAACAAGATATTACCATTGTAAGTAAATACATAAATAAAGTAAAATACTGTATCTATAAAATGCCCACAAAAATTATTAGCTGCGCCCCAAATGACGCACTATACACTGTGCACTCAATCATGTAGTGTATGAATTATATAAGGTTATTTTGTCATTCATAATCGGAGTCTGATATCCGCCCCTCCCCCTTCGCTACATAATTAAAGTAGCCCCTAGGTATAGTAGCCCCTGCCCCTTCGCTACGTAATTAAAGTAGTCCCCAGAGAGTTGTGACAACTCCGTTCACTCCAATGGACCAGTTTTTTACAGCAATGGCGGATCATGGAGCCGCTCAATAGTTCCCGGAAGTTAGCACTCATACTATCAGTGCCGTAAAGATGCAGTAGAAGAGACCGCTGTGATGAACTTTTAAAAGGTAAGACATTATAGAACAAAATTGATTATTATCAGCACAGCTAATCAAATTACCTTGTGCATTAAAACAGATCATTATTTGATTATTTCTCACTAAATTAGTAGATTTAGGGGAAATTATTCATTCTCTACATGTAGTTGTGTTCATCGTTGTGTAATTAAGGCTTTTAAACTTGATTTTTGCTGGTGGGGAGTTATTTTATAGACTTGGATATATTGCAAAGGATGCAGATGGACCTAAGTGTGAATGAAAAGTTTAATGTAGGTGAGCTGTTTTCATTTCAGAATCATGCTAGGCTAAATGTGCAAAAATGGATTATATACCACTACTATATTATAGAAGTAATTACAGTAAACCTGTACATTTATTACTGTATTTTATACTTAAACGTCTTAGCTACTAAAGAAGCACTGTGTTGAAGGAGCAGATGCCACAGGACTGCATTGTGATGGAGCATCACTTATTGCTAGTATCACACATACCCTAGTATGATTCCATCACATTTTGTTGGTGTAATCTATAGCTATATTTAGATTGCTCCTGCTGACTATATCCAGCCTCTTACGAGGACTTCAGATGGCCCAACACCTGTGAAGAGATGACGCCCACCTTTGAGAGGGCTTCAGATGAAGCTGACTCTGAATAAACATAGATAACTGCTACGTTTTCCTTGCATTGTAATCAACATGATCACATCATGTGACCATTGCTTTAATTTGTTCATTGTTTCTGTATATATTTAACTGTTTCTGAATACATGACGTTACTTAACTGCATGATTTGTATAGCCTAATTTTAGAAAATTTCTACCATTACTTTGGCACAGTTACACCTGTTAACAGAACTCTTATTCGTAATGTAGAAACATTCATTTTCTGTAGAGCTGCTTTGAAACAATGTGTATATTAAAAAGTGGTTTACAAATAAATGTGAATTGAACAAAATTTGATGCATAATTTTTTTTCTCCTCTCCAGATCAGTTGGGAAACCATACATTTACACTCCTTTCTGTGAGTGACTGGAGCTCTCCCATGCAGCACAGCAAACTATAGTGGAGACTGTTCAAGGACAACATGCTTTATAGTTTATTATAAATGTATAAATCGATTGCTGTAAATAAGTGCATAACAAAAGTCAACATACATAAAATATATGATTAAATGTGTAAAAATGTTTTAAGTTGTTTTAAATTGGAATATACTACAAATATATTTTTATATATTAATATAGTCATAAAATATTTTATACTGAGGGGTGCACAAAATTCAAAAACATTAAACAAGATTAATAAAACTCTTAATAAAATATCCCAAACTTAACATTTACCATGAGATTAGTAAAACGACAATGAACAGGTATATCTGTGATTGAACTTGACTAACAAGCAAGTTGTAAGAACAAACACAAACACACACTCAGATAATTATATTTATATAGAGAGGCTAAGTTACCTTGGCAGAAGACACAATGTCGTTATTATAGCAAACACAGACTTTTACCATGGTAACTAAAGCCTAAAATATGTTAACAAGGCAGGTAAGGATAGCTGACCATATTAATCCTCAAATATTAGAGGATTTTATCTTTTAAAAACAACACTAATATAACTACATCTATATACTGTATATATACTACGTATACATTATTTTATAAATAATGTAAATACATAATTTTATTGTTTACTAATTACCAAAAATCACAGTTCTGTCTCTCCACAACTCAATGTATTTCAATTGCCTGCTATGAACTTCCTGGAACTATTTGAGGTCTACGTGAATCACGTGACGATCGAGCGTTTTGGACTTCCGTTGACGCAACTCTCTCTTTCCATGGCTCTGATCCCTACGATATCAGTAGCTTCCCTCCCGCTTCGCTACTTATAAAGTAGCCACTAGATATAGTAGCCCCTCCCGCTTCGCTACGTAATTAAAGTAGCCCCTAGATATAGTAGCCCCTCCCCCTCCGCTACGTAATTAAAGTAGCCACTAGATATAGTAGCCCCTCCCGCTTCGCTACGTAATTAAAGTAGCCCCTAGATATAGTAGCCCCTCCCCCTCCGCTACGTAATTAAAGTAGCCACTAGATATAGTAGCCCCTCCCGCTTCGCTACGTAATTAAAGTAGCCCCTAGATATAGTAGCCCCTCCCGCTTCGCTACGTAATTAAAGTAGCCCCTAGATATAGTAGCCCCTCCCCCTCCGCTACGTAATTAAAGTAGCCCCTAGATATAGTAGCCCCTCCCCCTCCGCTACGTAATTAAAGTAGCCCCTAGATATAGTAGCCCCTCCCCCTCCGCTACGTAATTAAAGTAGCCCCTAGATATAGTAGCCCCTCCCCCTCCGCTACGTAATTAAAGTAGCCCCTAGATATAGTAGCCCCTCCCCCTCCGCTACGTAATTAAAGTAGCCCCTAGATATAGTAGCCCCTCCCCCTCCGCTACGTAATTAAAGTAGCCCCTAGATATAGTAGCCCCTCCCCCTCCGCTACGTAATTAAAGTAGCCCCTAGATATAGTAGCCCCTCCCCCTCCGCTACGTAATTAAAGTAGCCCCTAGATATAGTAGCCCCTCCCGCTTCGCTACGTAATTAAAGTAGCCCCTAGATATAGTAGCCCCTCCCCCTCCGCTACGTAATTAAAGTAGCCCCTAGATATAGTAGCCCCTCCCGCTTCGCTACGTAATTAAAGTAGCCCCTAGATATAGTAGCCCCTCCCGCTTCGCTACGTAATTAAAGTAGCCCCTAGATATAGTAGCCCCTCCCCCTCCGCTACGTAATTAAAGTAGCCCCTAGATATAGTAGCCCCTCCCCCTCCGCTACGTAATTAAAGTAGCCCCTAGATATAGTAGCCCCTCCCCCTCCGCTACGTAATTAAAGTAGCCCCTAGATATAGTAGCCCCTCCCCCTCCGCTACGTAATTAAAGTAGCCCCTAGATATAGTAGCCCCTCCCCCTCCGCTACGTAATTAAAGTAGCCCCTAGATATAGTAGCCCCTCCCCCTCCGCTACGTAATTAAAGTAGCCACTAGATATAGTAGCCCCTCCCGCTTCGCTACGTAATTAAAGTAGCCACTAGATATAGTAGCCCCTCCCGCTTCGCTACGTAATTAAAGTAGCCCCTAGATATAGTAGCCCCTCCCCCTCCGCTACGTAATTAAAGTAGCCCCTATGATATATGTTAGCCCCTCCCCATTCGCTACGTAATTAAAGCTACAACAGTTGAGTGATTAAAGTGTCCAACATTCCACACTTCATTTTTTTATTGTTATTTAAGTGCATCATCCGGGTATTTAAAGTGCACTTTTTCTTTTCTGAATTTTCAGTGTGAACGCACTACTTGCACTATTTATACTACAAAACGTCATAGAATAGTGCATAAGTAGGCGATTTGGGACGCACCTATTGTAATTCCATGGTTCTTAATTGCATTTGGCTCTTATTGTTTTCAACACAACACTAGTCAGGTCCAGCAGGTTTATTTTTTGCTTTTTCTTATACTCATCTTGGAAAAGTTTCAAGGTTAGTCAGTCACAGAAGGCCTGTTCAATAGATTGAAATAGTGAGAGTGAGTGCCTAAACACTTTTCAAATGGAAATATTTCCTGAACATGCAGGTTTTGAGCTGGTGGGCTACTTGAAGTATGTACAGTATGTAATGTCTGGACGCTTGCACGTGAGATAACTCGACTGGCCGCAGACAAAAACAGCTGATGTTGAAAGTCAGTTTCCTGCTTGAGTGTGAACAAGGTCAGAGAGGTGTTTGTGGTAATCATGCCTTCTCTTTATAGGTCTGACAGTGTTACTGAAAGGTCATTGCATTTTCCATCTGTTAGCGCCCCCTTCTGGGTAAAATAACATAAAATAAAAAATTATATTATTTGTTTATTCAAGCCAAGGTTATTCAGAGGTAAATAATAATAATAAATAAATAATTCGAAAAAACTCTTCCTGTTCCACACACACCAGATTTTAATATGAAAATGCATCATTAAAATTGTATTAAATAGTTTTATAAATAAAACAATACAATATTTAAACATAAATACATTCCACGTCCCCCGCGTTCTATGCCCACAAAGACAGTTTATGGGAATTATATATATATATATTTTTGACAGCAGAGCTACTAAAAGTTATCTTAACATGCCACCATCTTGGACCTTCAGATGATTTTTTCTCCCCATTATATTTATTAATTTCTGTGTGTAATCGATATGGTATCAGGGTTTTTCCTGAGCCATAAAAGGTCTTCGGTGGTGGCTGACAGTCATCCACACACAGTAAAAAGCATCATACCCACGTGATTTACAAGCCCAATATTGACCATAACTAAAATAAATGCAAAGAAACAGTTTGTGATTTTTCCACTGGCTTTCATATTTTTGAAAAGATAGAATCCTTCTTTGCTAGACCTGACAGTTATTTTGGTATAATCATATCAATATTGAAAAGCATTTAAAAAGTAGCATTAAAAAGTGTATTTTAACTAATAGTCTAATTTTCTACCATACATCTGAATAAAATTAGCAGCACGCTAATACATTTCTTTGTGCTGGTTTCACCTCACTCCTGTTTAAACGAAATGATTTTATAGGTAATTTACTACACATTGTCATATAAATAACCTGAAATTATTGTGGATTATTAAAGCTAAATCTTTTATTATTATTAAAGGGTTAGTTCACCCAAAAATGAAAATTAGCCCTTAAATTACCCTCAACTCATCCAAGGTGTATATGACTTTCTCCTTTCCGACGAATCCAGTCGGAGTTATATAAAAAATTGTCTTTGATGTTTAATGGCAGTCAGCGGGTGTTTGCATGCATCAGTCCAAAAGCAGTTAAATAAAATGCGCCCATCCATCCAAAAAGTGTCTCACGCGGCTCCTGTAGCGAATCGATGCGTTTTTGTAAGAAAAATATCCATATTTAAAACGTAATAATCACTTTAATCTAGCTTGCGCTCACTGTTGTACACTGGAAGCAGTTCCGGCGGATTGACATAAAATTAGGTCAGAGGTCTAGTGAAACCAACGTTTGTTAACAGGAGCAAAGGAAGCAAAGTTTCCTTACTTTAGCAAAGGAAAGTCATGTCACTCAGCGGCCATCTTTGAAACTCCTCTCAGGCATGCAAGACTGATGCATTGCAAGTGCAGCTCCTATCTCTTTGAATGGGGAAACATCAAATTCTTCAAAACTTCGCCAAGCTTGCAAATAAGTTTCATATTTGAAATCACCAATGAAATCTGACAACAACTTTATCATAAATGTTGTTTATATTGGTCAAATATTTCAGGCTAGACCAGCCAGTGTGCATGCGCACTCCTAGGCGCACGTCTCAGAACGCTTACTGTTTCTATAGCAACTGGGACTTCTAACGGCAGCTGCAGTGACGAGCTGATTTTACCGGGATCTCGCCTTTTTCTGTAGATAGGCAGGGGCCTTTGTTCCATGAGCGGATTTTTTTTCCCCATTCAAAACTATACAAGTAACAAGTCTTGGGTATTCTATAGTCTTTGGTAAAGTGCCATTACCTTCCAAAAATGCAGTGTGAGTAGAGCAAAACTAACTGCTAGATTGTTAGACCCCACGTATACATGAAAGTATTGAGGGGCCATTAACAGCGCTAACGCCTCCTTCTCGATTGTCAAATAATTCAGTTGATGCTTATTGAACTTGCTCGAGAAATAGCAAACAGGGTGAACAATGCTATCCTTAATCTTCTTGCAGTAATACGGCACTGGCACCAACAGCACTGGCATTCACTTCTAACTTAAACTCAGTTTTGATAGAGTCAAAGTTGTGCTGACACTCATCAGATCATAGAAACGGACGAGATGGACTAAGGAGAGAAGTTAAAGGATGTGCAATAGTAGAAACGTTATTACAAAATTTACAGAAGTATCCAGCCATGCCTAAAAATCTATGAGGCTCTCGTCTGGTAGTTGTCTATGGCTGTCACCTTCGCTTCTAACGGGCGCACTTGACCTTGAACGACTTCTTTACCAAGATACGTGATAGTTGATTGGACAAATTCACACTTAGCCAAATTCAAGGCCAGTGAGGCTTTGGCAAGGCGCTCAAACACAGTCCGTAATGAAGAAACTTGTTCTGACCAGTCCGTAGTCCGTACACAACCAAATCATCCAGGTAGGCATTACAATTTGAAACTCTTGAAAGCACAATATTAATGAGCCTCTGAAAGGTGGCCAGTGCATTGCGCATCACGAAGGCCATACCTGAGACTGGAGATAACTGCGGACGTCACGAGGCTGTGAAGTCACACCAGATGTAAGGGGCACTTACCGATATCCCTTTAGTAAATCTAAGGCCCCGATCACACCGAACGCGTTTTTTAGGCCTGAAAACACGAGGCGCACGGCATGGCACTGCCTTTTTTTTTTTTTTTGTGTGCCTTTTAAAAAAGAGCAGTGCGCGTAGTTATTTTATGTTTGTCTGAGGTCAACCACCCAAACTGTCCTGTCTCTATCAAAGGTGTTGTATTAGCGGCGAGCATTGTTAACAAATTTTCTTTTTTGCTGTTAATTAAACTGCCATATTAGCAGAAACCTTAAAAATACAGCTCCGGGTGACCTGCGACAGACACCAAAAGTTTCTCCTCCATCATTGCATTCTCCGGACTTTCTAAGCAACGGTTAACTTTCGTCACCATAACAGAAGGCCCCTCTCTCCATTCATTCGATTGGACAATGGAAAAAACCGCAAATGACGTCGGGCACTTTTCCGCTCAGAGTTGCTTTTTTTTCAACTTCGGCCGATCAGAGCGCTCCTCCAAAAACGCGAGGCGCAGCAAGCGGCTAAAACACAAGGCGCCCGGGGCTCATAAACAGCACACAAAACGCTCACTGCCAACAGCCAGCAGCCAGCAGCCATATATCACCCTGTAGCCCAAGACTGGTCGCCCACTGAAGCTAAGCAGGGTTGAGCCTGGTCAGTACCTGGATGGGAGACCTCCTGGGAAAATTAGGTTGCTGCTGGAAGAGGTGTTAGTGAGGTCACCCTGCAGTCTGTGTGGGTCCTAACACCCCAGTATAGTCACGGGGACACTATACTGTAAAAAGCACCATCCTTCGGATGAGACATTAAACCGAGGTCCTGACTCTCTGTGGTCATTAAAAATCCCAGGATGTCCTTCGAAAAAAGAGTAGGGGTGTATCTCTGGCCAATTAGCCCTTGGCCTCTGACATCATGGCCTCCTAATCATCCCCATACACCAATTGGCTTCATCATTCTGTCTCCTCTCCACCAATAAGCTGGTGTGTGGTGTGCGTTCTGGCGCAATATGGCTACCGTCGCATCATCCAGGTGGATGCTGCACATTGGTGGTGGCTGAGGAGATTCCCCACCTCTTTCATGTAAAGCGCTTTTAGTACCCAGAAAAGTGCTATATAAATGAAATGAATTAACAGAAAACAATTAAAAAAAAGGTGCCTCTCACTGCAAAAAACGTGTTCTGTCTGATCGGACTAACTTACTGACATATCAAGCAGAACCAAGACTCTCCACACAGTCTTCCATGCGTGGCAATGGAAAACTATCTGGAATGGTAACCGCGTTAGGACTACAGCTGGGTTTAATAAGCCCATGCTCGAGCAAATAGTCAACCTCGGCTCTCATAACAGCTCTCTTCGTGGCATTCACGCGATACGCGTGCTGTTTAATAGGAGCACATCACCCACATTAAAATCATGCTGCAGAACTGTAGTACGAGACGGTACATGGCTAAACAAAGAAGGAAAATCGTTAATTAACTGCATAATATCACCCCGTTTCTGTTCAGATAAATGGGCCAAATGAGACCCATTCAGACCCAACAACAGACAGCAGCACCAACACTTGTTCACCCTCATGAAAACAGCACTGAACAGATTTACAAATCTTTATATTTACCTGTACAGTGGCCACAGCGAGTCTTTTGCTATAGAACAGGCTTTATGCAGACGTTTACGAAATTTACTGACGTAATCCAGCACATTCATTTTAGGGCTGGTATCAACACACAATATATTTTCTTTAAGCATTATTAATGGACCTCTTCATTCATTCATGTCCGAACACCATTTCGGTTGGTACTGAACCCCAGGATCTCCTGCTCGGCCTCTCTTATGTCAAACGATACCATGGTGACAGGCGCCATGATTTTTATTAATGGAATCGCCTCAGGGGAAAAAAATGAGTACTACACATTATGGTCAACAAAAATTGATTACCAGTCTTGATTACCAAAATATGAAACAAAATTTCACATTTAATGCCATGCTGTGGATCAGTAATTGGAGCAACAGGTCTAATGGACAAATATCCAAAGAATATAATATCTCGGGACTATAGTTTACCAGTATACTCATTATTGGTAAACTGTAATAACAGTGCAACTGCAATAAATAGTCATGAAACTCTAGATGGTGCAGGCTGATAGGTCCTTTACGTTTAATCTGTTAGCAATCAAATAATTTACTGTACATGACAAACAGATTGGCTTCTGCAGAAAATTAGATTGCTTGCTCAACATTTAAATAGTCTGGTTCAGTGTTTTCTACTAGCTGGTTCTGCAGCGCACTATCAGAGTACCTCTGAAACCCTCCACCTCCCCCAGCTCCACCTGTCCAGATCTGCTGATTATTATAAACACCTAGCATGCTTCATTAACATGCTAAAACTATTCTAAGAGTTGTCGTGATTGAAATGCCAATGGGATCTAATATGATCAGCAAAACCATAAAGAAAAAAAAGCACTAACAAAACTGAACCATAAAAATAATGCAATGTAAAGCTAAGGACAGCCCTGGCATTTTTAGTTCAAGCGGCCTACCATTACGATCAGTATTGTTGTGTGTATACACACACACACACACACATACGTACATATACACGGATGATGAAAAGGTAGGGCCGATATTTTTATTTTCAGAGAAATTGCGATTCACGATTTTATGAAGATTCTTTGTCATGTTTGGCTTTACATAAATGAAAAGAACATATTTACATATGCCTTTACTGTTAAATGCCATTGTCTCTCCTTTAGCTCTGTAGTGTATACGTGGCCATTGGTCCTTTATAGAAGCATTAAAAATAAAATGTATAAAATAAAATTATATAGGCTACAGAAAGCGAGCAACGAGTGCTCCCGAGCTGTCTTTCACTTCAGCTGCAGCGTGAATGGCTATTGCGCAACGCTGCAAATCGAATGTTGCCATTATTATGCTATTGCATTTCATTTGGCCCAGTTATGATTTATGTGTGTTTGTTCACAGGAAAGTGAACAGTATCATGATTATGGTTAAATATGGTAATAGACATCTAATATAAACAAATTCAATTTATTTTCAAATTAAATATCACAACGCACATTTATCATTCAGTCTAGTGCGTTTTACATATAATGTTTTTTCATGTACGCGCAACTGTGTAGTTTATTGGAGTAAATAGCCTGATGCTTCATATTTCGTATATTTGTATACTTTTACTATCTAATCAATCTCAGCATGCTTTAATTTGGTGTCGCTAGACGTTTGCTTCACTAAGGTTAAATTAGTCTTTCTTTGGCCTGCGCTCTGGAAGTTATCTGTTAATTCTGCTAAACTTTAATTACTAAAACTGAAACTAAAATATAAAAACTACATAGAAATGTGTTCACAAAATAAAAACTACACTAAAACTAACACAATTATTAATGAAAGTAATAAAAACGAAACTACATTTTATTGCAAATTTGAAAATGATATTAAAATAAAATGAATTTAAAAATGAAAAACTATAATAACCTTTCAAGAAGAAATAGAAATGATATATATATTATTATTATTATTATTTATTTAGTTATTTCTTTATTTTTTTCCAAATATGAATATTCAACTTTTTATGTCTTATATATCAAAACATTATTTTTGCATTAGTAACTGCACGTTAAATGTAGTTTGTTTTTTTCTTCCATGTCCTGCAGTACACGTGGGTAATACCTTTATAGTGCCACTTCAGATGCAGTTTCTGTCTGCATTGCAAAGATGAATTTTGTTGATATACAGATTTAATTTGCTTGGTAACAGCCCAAATGTCTTAATATTCTAAATGACTGATTAAATGTAAGAATTTGGCTCAAAGGATGATGAACACTTTTAGAAAAAATGGCTTTATAAATGTAAAAAAAAAAACTTATTGGAAAACATTAATTTCTATCACACAGAATATGACGAGGCAGCTGTCCACAGCAATCCTTAAGATACCAGCATAATAACACTCTCAGCTAAATATCTTCTAATTATCGTTATTGATAAAATCCCAGAAAATATTTAAAAAAAAATTGACATGAAGAGCATGAGAAAATCACAATGTAAACTAGTGACATATTCAGGCCACAAGATGTCGCCCTTGGGTAAGCAAAGCTGAACACTGGGCAGAGAATTGTGCAACACACTGAGTGTGATCAAAGCAGATGCTGCAACAGAGTTCTGAGTGAATTTGAAGATTTGTTTATTTTGTCAAGTTACACAAAAAGTGTGAGAATATTTAGTTTTGTGTATTGGGTATAAATCAAATGCTAGCTATGAAATTAGCCATAGCACGTGGTTTCAGCCACAATGTTTAAAATAAAATTTCATCACAGTTGTTTCCACCACAGAGTATTGTAATTTTAGCAAAAACTCTGGGTTACAACAGTAATGTTGCGTCCATCTGAAACCCGGGTGATTTAATAACATTCATTTTTCACTGTTTAGCTTTTCGCATTCTTTGTCAAACAAAATGTCAACACACCTGCAAAATTGTCAGCAACAAAAGTTAAGGAACGTGTTCGTTTATTTATTACACTCTTTCCCACTTGAGGATGCTGTTGCTCCTACTGTAATTTTAACGTCGCACCAGATCCACTCATATCAAAGATTTGAAATGTGAGCCACATGTATGTTATGGTTTTTAATACGTTGCGATATGTCATTGTAATGACCGCTTTTGATCAAATTGCATGGGATAATATTTTGGTGCTGGTTTATTAAATTATTTTTGTCCATTATTTGTTAAACATGAAAATGAAATATGAGTGGTATGTAAAGAAAGGTGATCAAATCTCTCCACCAGAGATGATCAGAGAGGTGGTAAAAATCACGAGTGGGAGGGAGTCAGACAGGTGATCTCTGGAGTTTGATATATGCGCCCAGGCGTGCGGTCCCACAGTCACAGATGATGTGCAGGGACGTCGTGCCATTGATTTTGTCTGTCCTTGTTCAGAATTCGTAAATTGTTCAGTCTGGCCTTTGCTTTTCACATTAGCCCCAGCCTTGACTCAGATCTGAACCGAGAAGAAGTCTGTTTGCGTCAGATTCTCTCTCTCGGATGATGAAGAGGTGTTCACTATATTTTAGAAATTAAAGATCAACTAAAAACAGATATGATTATGGATGATCTCGCTCCACATTTAGCTTCCTTTTTCCGAACTGTCACCAGCTAACAAAAACATTACTTCCGAATGTAACGTACATTTTTTTTTCTTTTTAATGTTTACAAAGCGTTTTGTGAAGGTTGGAGACAACATTAAGGGAATCCCAGCTAACAGATAATATTGTCAGAACTTTTGGCAAGGTTCTCTCAAAGTTATAAACAATATTATTCCAGTAATGTTATTAGAATGTTTGATCAAGGTGATCTGGTTTTAATAATATTCTCAAAACATTGTTTATTGGTCACGCATTTAAAATATGCATTTAAAAATGATGAAATGGAATGTTCCCTTAACATTCGCATAACCAAGAAAAACTTTTTTGAGAACATTTAAATAATGTATGTCTCAGAGGAGCCTTGGCAGTGTTTAGTCTCTGTGATGAAGGATCACGCAGTCTAGCTGGATCCTGATGGAGCAGAAATGGTTTCAGGAGGACACACAGATCTGCGCTGGTGTCAAAAAGATTCATGGGCAGGAATGATTCGAGCTGTCGCTCGTGAGCCGGACTGCGGGAGAGAAAGAAAAAACATCAATCCATCACCAATATTTTTGAGGAACAACATCATCTGTCACCTCACGGGCATCGCACGGAGTTATTTTCTGTTGGAGGGGAAGATTTCGAGTGTATTGAGACGTCTGTCCTGATAACCAATTCAGGAGGTGAGTGAGGTGAGCGGGATGAGGAGGGGACATCGCTCCCGCGGGCCTCACATGCCTGTGCTGACCTTTGAACCCCGGTGTGCTCGGAATCTGAACCCAGAGGTCGCGACCTCTCGCCCTCCTTTCTGACCCGCTGAATGTTTGACGCCCTTTAGTCAAAAAGTGAAACAGTTTGCCCCTGCGCCGGGTGACCTCTGACCCCCTCTCGTCCCGCTAAGGTATGAGAGCTCGTTGACCTCTGTGGCCTTTATTAGCTCGGCCTGTTATTAGTCTCGCAGCACACCAGCCAGAATATTGCTACCGTCATCGCTGCTTTTATCTTGAATTTTAAGTTCTTCAAAGATGGACTGCTTTCAAATGTTGCCATCAAAGTCAAGATTCGCTTTTATCAGCACAGACAAATGAATCCCATGAAGATTCAACCACATGCTGAGGGTCACCAGACCCTATTTATCTAAAGCTATAGGTGGTACACTGAATAATAACTTTGAACCTTTCTGCATGTGGGTTTCTGACATCAAATGGACAGACACGTTTTTGAACTATTATTTATTTCATAAAAGCATCACATACACTACTGTTTAAAAGTTTGGGGTCTGTAAGATTTAACTCCCTTATGTTCACCAAGGCTTCATTTTATTTGACCAAAAATACAGTAATATTGTGAAATATTACAATTTAGAATAATGTCATTATTTGAATATATATTAAAATGTTATTTATTCCTGTGATGGCAAAGATACATTTTTAATAGTCATTACTCATCTTTTCAGAGTCACATGGTCCATCAGAAATAATTCTAATTTGCTGATTTGGTGCTCAAGAAACATTTCTTATTATTATCAATGTTGAAATCAGTTGTGCTGCTCATTTTTCTTTTTTTGTGGAAATTCATTTTTTTTCAGAATTCCTTGATTAATAGAAAGTTCAAAAGAACAGCATTATTTGAAATAGAAATCCTTCGTAACATTATACATGTTTTTACTGTTACCATTCTTCAGTTTAATTCAACCTTGTTGAATAAAAGTATTATTATAAAAAAAATACCAACAACCCATAGCTATGAAATTAAGAACAAAGAAAAAAATCAATTTCTATTTTTTTAATGCATTTCCTAGTTCTTTTTTGGTAAAGATTTGACTTAATCTCAAAACCCCAGACTCAAAATTAAATGTTCTTGCCATTTTTATTTTTTATTTTTTGCAGAACTTTAGATGCTACATGCGTTATGAAGAACTGTTTACAGTATATAGTTGGTTTATGTGTTATATGGTTCTTGAAGATGAAGTTGTTGAATCTGATATTACATTATGCTCCAGATAATCTGGTTTCTGGGTTCTTTAAAGCACTTAAATGTCCTCTTTGGTATCTGGCTGTGAAACATTTTTTAGGCCCCAATGATTTCTAATGATTTTTTTTTATTTAGGCTTTGAGGCTGCCTATATTAGTATACACCAGTTAACACCTCTAGCAGATATATACGCATTTCAAATTACTTATTTGGGAAAACCGACAAAAAAATACTACTTTCAATCAAATGTTTTAAAAAAAGTTTTGACTAGCAAATCGTCAAATGACATTTAGGGCCATGCTAGTTGTTTCTCACCTCTGATCCTGCTCTCAAATCAGAGTTTATTCCAAACTGTTGATGAGGTGTGTTTTTGTGGGGGAGGTGTGTTATGCCAGCACATATCCTTCACCTTTATGTGAATAATTTTTCCACAGTAGTGCCAAAAGCCCACAGAGAGCTGATCTGCTGTGTACTGACCCCTCTGCCTCTGTAGGGTTAAAACATTGAATGAACGCTTCTGAAGCTCCATGAATCTCTTGTAGGCCTCACACGTGATTCTCATAGAGTGCCGTGTGTCTCGGGACGGCATGCAAGTGTGATGACAGTTGCGCTCGCTGTGTTGACTCTGCCACAGGGCGGGACACAAACGTCATTCTACACTCAAATGTCAGTCAACAGCATCTGGCCTCGGGCCTGCATTCACCCCTCCAATCAAGACAAAGACAAAATGACTGCCAGTTTATGATCAGCATTTCACACTCCATTTCATTTGGAGTTGTAGCCTGTTTTTGTTGTGTTTTTATAGGTTTAATGGTGCATTAATAAGTCAAGGTGGGTTGAAGCTGCGTTTGCGTGTCTGTGCATGTCCACAGGCTTTTCGCTGCCCTGCCGCTGACCCGTGACCTTCAGTGACCCTGAGCCGTGAGCTGCCCTTTCATTCCCAGCGGGCTGGTGACAGTAAGGCTAATTCCAGAGGGTGCAAGCAGGAGCCGTAAAACTGTTCCCGTTTAATGATGACAAAGCACTTGCAATGCTTGTTCTCTTTTAATTGGTCTATTTTGGCCTGTTGTTTCCCTTTTTACAAGAGAGTGTCTGTGTGAGGCCTCAGGCAGCTCTCTGGCTATGTATTTTAAAGACTTAACACAGTTTCAGAGGTTTATTATTTCTCTTATTTTAACATCATTAATAGATTAGGTAAATCATAGTGGAGAATAGATTTCACATTGTGTCAAGCATGCACATATAGTAAAACACACACACACACACAATATATACACAAAGGTTTGTATTTGTTAATTAAATATGTATATATTTGTGTTTTTATATTTACTGTATATTGCATGAGTCAAAAATTAGAGAATGATGTCCAAATTGTATAATAGCAAACTTTAATAATTAAAAGATGATCATTTATAGCAGTATCCAACAATCTAGAAATGATGATAAAATAAAGAAAAATAAACTAACTCTAATGTTCAACTAGAAACTATATTTCTTTCTCAAGTTTCAAGATGAAAAGATTAAAGTTAAGGAAAAAGAAAAACATGGTGCCCCCAGGATGTGAAAACTATGCAGAGTTGCATGAAGTTACATAAACATAGGCTAAAATGCATGATGGGAAAGTACCTGCTAAAAAGCATTATTAATTTGAACCATTATTGGGACTTTTTAAAGGTCATGTGAATGTGTAGCAGGTCACGCTGATATGTCAAGGAGCAGGATAACTTACTTGCTGTCTATGGAAGGTCAGAAAGCTCTTAGATTTGATCAAAAATATCTTCATTTGTGTTCTGAAGATGAACAAAGGTCTTACAGGTTTGAATCGACATGAGGATGAGTAATGCATGACAGAGTTTTCATTTTTGAGTGAACTATCCCTTTAAGAATGAATTAAAATACACTGTTATGAAACATCGGAGGAAAATGTGCTTAAATAATATCACAGTGCAAAAAAATCTTTCACCTGAATCAGTTAATATTGCAATGAAACTAAGAAGTCTCAGCTGGGGAGCTGTTGTGACAAAAAGTAATAAGAACAACATTTCCCCAGATGCAGGAACATCTAAACAGTCTCCATCGGTTCCAGAGGCCTGTATCTGTGAAGCCAGGCAGAAATGAATCAGGGGAGGTGAATATCCAGACCCTCAGCAAAAGACTGCTAGTTGTAGCACAATATGCTCCGCAGTCTTAATTCCCAGTGTGTGTGTTATTGTGCTGGTACTTGTGATTTCTCAACGGTCGGCTGCAAGTGTCTTCATGTATACTTTAATGGGATTGACTGTTAAACCTGTTTTCTGGTCAACACGGTCCCATTCTTCTCTAGAATCTGGAAAGCCGGCGGAAAAGGATCTTAGCAGCAGCGATGTGGGAATTCTGTGTTGAATCTCAAGTTATTAGTTTTACTTGTGTTTGTTCCTCATCTCGGTATTGTTGATTTCTCAAACCTCAAGGGGGGACAGAAGACTCATTCTCACCTCCGCAGTATGACTATGAAGTTCTGAGACTACTAGATCAGTGTGAGAATGGAGTTTTGGAAGCGTTTGATTCCATCTTTTGTAGCCTCTAGGGAATGTTTGTTTTTTACATATTTGTTCCAGTGGAAAGAGAGTAGGTCTGACTTACAATTGATTTTACATTTTACACTTCCACTTGGTTCACATTGGATAGGAAATGATTAAGATGGTTAACTTGTTTTTCTACAATTCTTGTTCTGTTTTTTTGTTTTGGACCCTCTAGCAATTCACATTATTATGATTTGAATAAACATGTACTTCATTTAATCATTAAAAAATACCCCCATGCTACCAATCATATGTTTGGGGGCAAGTAGAATTTTTAACTTTTTTTTTTCATTTGATACTCTCTTATGCTCCCCAAGGCTGCATTTATTTGATAAAAATACAGTTCAAAACAATAATATTGTCAAATAATCTTACCATTTGAAAGAACTGTTTCCTATTTTAATATATTTTCAAATATAATGTATTTCTGTAGGGGTTTTAAAGCGTAGTTTAGAGCCCGTCTTCAGTGTACAGATTCCTTTCATAACTGCGATTTGGCTGCTCCGCAACACATTTTTCATTACTAATTATGTTAAAAACAGTTGTGCATGCTTAATATTTTTGCAGAAACTTTTTCAGGATTTTTTGATGAAGAGATAATTCAAAAGAATAGCATTTGCACTTTTAATAAATTTAATGCATCCTTGCTGAATAAAAGCAAACCTTACTTTCGAATGGTAGCATATATGTTGTATGAAAACATTTTTGAGAATAATTCATACTGGAAAATTAATAATAATTATTTAAATGATAATTTAAAAAAAAACGAAACGTTCAGTACTTTTATGAATTTCATTCTCATTTACTTCTTTAAACTCACATTTGAATTGCATCCTACATTCTGTTAGCATCGCATTGCAGAAACTGAATTGTAATTTAAAAGACATTAATTCTGATGTCCAAGACCAAGAAGAAAGCTTGATAAGCAACATGTTTTACTTGACGACTGTGGGGAGTAAATGCTGGAGGTTGAGGGGGTTGTGGCCGGTATCAGGAGACGTCTTTCCCTCCAACACCTCATAAAAGTCTAGTTTTTACCCATGCTTCCTGAACCGCCTCTGGTTTTTCCACTTCAGTTGGTGCAAGCAGACGAAGCGAGAAGGATTGTAGAAGCATGTTCTGGTCTTAGTTAAGATGTCAACGGTGTGTGTGCTTTCTCAAGGTCAACACACCCTAATAAGAATGCACCAGGGACCACTGTTATTATCAGCTAGCAACGGCTGAGGTAAAAAAAAAATGTAATTATTCCCAGGCATGCGATAGATAAAAGCTCTCATTGCCTCGATCAGGGAAAGGATAGTTTTAGGTGGTGTTGATTTCCCAAAATGCCTCTTTTTTGTTACCTTCAAGAGTTAATTGTGCTTTACGCTGTCGGACATCTATCGCTAGTTAAAAATCATGACATACCCTTCAGACATAACAAGCTTCGCTATGAGCTTCTGGGCAACGTCCAAGTTAAATGCCCTCTGTGGAATCCTTGAGAAGTGTTGAAAACCAGCTGATCGGGCCTTGGACGTGCTGTAAAACTGCAGCCATCACTCTGTGTCTGATGTGGAGGTCAGCGCCAGCAAAGCCAAAAGGGCACATCAATTTTTACAGCCCTCCTGAGGACAGGCAAGTTTCTGTCTCTCTCTTTATCACCTTTCAGTGGGAGGTGAGCGGATGTTCATTGTTTCTCAAGGCTGTTATTTGTATGATGTCTGATGAAGCATATGAACAGGGCAGAAGGACTGCTTTCTGACCTGAACACAATGGCAATGCAACTATTTACTTTATGGATGTTGTCTTGTCTTCGGCTGTAAATATACCTTCACCTGCAATGTGATTCTGAGTGTCCATAAAGTTGAGAACTCCAATGTCAAGTTAATAAACAACGTCAAATTAATTAATTTTATTTTTAAATGAATTAATTTATTCAGTAATTATTTTGATGAAATCTTTTGCAATTATTAATAGTTTATTAGTTATCCTGAATATATTTGAAATAATACATTTAAGTCATATATTTTATTGTTTTAGATCTTTTTAGATAAATTATTTATTTAGATTTATTGTTTTAGAATTTTAAGTTTTAGAAATTGTTGTGTGCTTTTTTGTCATTTTTACTCAGTTTGTTTTAAATATTTCTATATAGATTAAATCTTTTGAGATTATTATACTGTTTAACAGTTAATTATTATTGTCAATTAAACAATATCTTTTATTAATACATGTAGCCTAAGTAATAATAATACCATTCTTTTTAAGTCTTTTTAAGTGTAGTATTTATAAATATTTTGATTTAGCTTTTATTGTTTTAGTTTTTATAGATAAATTAGTTATTGTCGATTTATGTGTTTAGAATTTTAAAGTTTGATAATTTGTTATGTTGCCTTTTTGGGGTAATTTTTTATTTTTGATTTAAATTTAATTAATTTTTTACATTTTTATATCAGTTTTTTAAAGGTTTTTTTTAGTTAAGGTTTTTCATCTAATATTTATCTTTATTTCAGATACTGCAAATTGAATTTTTTATTTAATATATTGAACAAATTGAAATTACACACACACACACACATATATATGTGTGTGTGTGTGCGTGTGTGTGCATGCGTGTGTGTGTGTGTGTATATTGTAAAATGATAATTTACATTACAACAATTCATTCAATATTAAGTCATGTATATTATGATATAATAATTACATAGACCATATATAATCATACAAATCTTTGTTTTAGCATATCCAAAATGCTCAAACATGAATCTTTGGACATAATAATGAGTTTATTTTTAGTCACACAGCTGAAGTGTGGACGTCACGTGTACAGTGTACAGATTATCAGACATTATCATACACTACTCGTTGCTGTCCTACTTTCCAGCTGAGGAGTTTTGCAAACTCCAACCAGTGCCAGCCAATCCTTCAGCTTTCTTTTTGGCAGCACAAGGACAAAGTGATGGCTTAGACAGCTTCAGGGGACAGCAGAGCCGGAGAGAGATAAGAGAACAAAAACAAACAGAGCTGAGGAAGAGGAGGGGGGACGAGAGGGCGACGATGAAGAAGAAGGAGAAAGTTGTCAGGGATCAGGGTGACCCTGTGCCGCACGCAA
This sequence comes from Sinocyclocheilus anophthalmus, assembly GCA_018155175.1. Taxonomy (NCBI): domain Eukaryota; kingdom Metazoa; phylum Chordata; class Actinopteri; order Cypriniformes; family Cyprinidae; genus Sinocyclocheilus; species Sinocyclocheilus anophthalmus. Next base: position 255,724 of record JADLZN010003582.1, on the reverse strand, counting down.
TCATCTCCTGCCAAATTCCGGAGAAAGGAAACCAGGCCACCATGTAATCTTTGCGCACGGCAGTCGGGCACGGTGTCAAATCCACTGGCGAAAACGGATATGTTCACATTCTGAAGAGAGTGTCTTTGAAAAGCCAGATACTCGATCAAAATATCTACATTTACTCTAGACAAAGAGTAAATATGTATTCTACCTGAAAATGTTGCTTGTGTGGCATAAGAGCTTTGGATAGTCCCCCTGACAAGATGTAATGCAGCCCTTCATTCACTTTCACTGTATAGAAAATCAGCGTTCTGTTAAAGGAATGTTTCATTTAAAAACATTTTTAAAAAGGCTGTAGATGTAGATGAGTTTGTTTCTTCATTGGAACAGATTTGGAGAAATAGCCTTGCTCACCAATGGATCCTCTTCAGTGAATGGGTGCCGTCAAATTCAGAGTCAAAACATCACAATGATCCACAAGTAATCCACACCATTCCAGTCCATCAGTTAATGTCTTGTAAAGTGAAATGCTGCTTTTTTGTAAGAAACAAATCCATCATTAAAATGTTTTTAACTTCAAACTGTTGTTTCCGGCTTAAATCGCTTTCTCTGTTGAAAAAAAGTTTGTCTTGTTCATGAATCAGGGAACATATGCCAGCGCTGGTTTATAAGCACACAACATTCAAAAAATATCATTTTAGCGAATCAGCTCAAAGGGGAAATATACATAATTAATCATAACTAGTTATAATTTATTATGAATATTTTAGATCCGCTGTAAATATTTAGCTGACCTCTAAGGGTCAGCTGTCTTGTCAATTCTAAGAACGTTGGTTTCCTGGTTAAGGGAAATAACTTTTTTACTGTACAATTCTACAAAAGCTTGTATCATAAATCTGCATGATTAAGTGACTCTAGTTATGAGCAAACAATTAACAACGTCAAGTGTGATACAAGTAATACTTTATTAACTACATAAACACTTAAACTGTCTAAACAACACTACACATACACACACACACACGCAGCTGTGGTATAGGAAAGGGATTAACGCTACTCATTACAGAGAGAGAGGCATAAGGTATGAAATTTATGGAACCATTTGCATATTTAGCAGATCTACCTCCTGAAGGAAACATCAGTTTCTTAGTTCAAACATACCTTTGTAAAAAGGTGCAAATGTTACCTAATGTATCAATTAATAAGACTAGTTTGAATACTTGCATGTCTCGTCTGTCTGAAAAAAAACCAAAAGAGAAGGCTTGATGCAGCTCCCAAAGGTTCAGTTTGATCTTTGCTGAAGTTGGTTGATGAAAAAGAATCAGTTTGCATCAGAGAATCTTGGTGAAATGGAAAGGTCGAGGCCGAAGCCTGGCACGAGTTTAGGATGTCCTGGAGCATTGTAGCTAACATCTTCTCAAAACCTAACAGAACCACCCACTCGGGCGGGTCACTGATGTGGGGCCTTTAAGGTCTGAGAAGATTCACGCCTCTCAAAAGGGCTTGTCCAATGAGAAAGACGGAAATCCCAAGCGGGAGTTTGGAAATACTAGGGATTTTTATGACCCTTTGTGTGAAGCTTGGTAATTTGCAAATGGAACTTGAATCGAAAATACTAAAGGTTCTCAGGGCACTAATATAGTGCCTATGTACCAACATATAAAATACACTCTCGTTTAGATCATCAGAAGGTGAATTCATAGATACTAAATATGGTAGGATTACATATAGGTAAGATGAGTGTTTCCATCATAAGCCTGCACAAAACAGTATTAAAATCTCAAAGACAACATACACGATGAATTGAAGGATATGTGTGTTCATTCAAAGAAAAGTTTTCCTATTAATTAATTAGAGAAAAGTCATTTCTACTGTGCATTGTGTCTCTTCCTATAAAAGGGTAGTGATTTTCCCTACTCACATTCCTGTGGATCATAAAACCAGTAATATCAGCATTAGTTGCCATGGGGACCAAGGGGGCCTGGTGTCGTTGCAGACATCCAGTTTATTGGGTGAGGGGACTATGACGATTTGTTAATCTAATGAATAATGGATTTGTTAAATCAAATAAAAATTGTGGTTTGATTGTCCAATGCGACAAACTGTTGGTGGATTGGTTGAGGTGAGCGGACACATGGGTGGCTTCAGGATTATGGACTTGTATTTTGGCCAGAAGTGATGGTTTAAAGTTAAAATGCTGTAAGGATGGACTTTTAACACAGATTTTCACTTCACAAGGGGAAGTTGTGGCCTAATGGTTAAAGAGTCAGACTCATAACCCAAAAGGTTGCGGGTTCAAGTCTCGTACTGGCAGGGATTGTAGGGGGGGGGAGTGAATGTACAGCACTCTCTCCCACCTTCAATACCATGACTGTATGTGCCTTACAAGCCAGCACTTACCCCCAACTGCTCCCTGGTGTGTGTGTTGTGTGTGTGTGTGTGTGTGTGTGATGTTGTGTGTACCGTGTGTTTGTGTGTGTTCCCCCCCCCCCTCCCACACACTTGGATGGATACATGCAGAGCACTAATCCTTAGTATGGGGGGTCACCACACGTCATGTCCCAATTTCTTACTGATGGACTGTGGATTATTGTGATTTTTTATCAGCTGTTTGGTCTCTCATTCTCCCATTCACTGCAGAGGATCCATTGATGTAATGCTAAATTTCTCCAAATCTGATTAAGAAACAAACTCTCTACATCTTGGATGGCCTGAAGGTGATACATTTTCATTACGGTGTAAACTTTTCCTTTAAACTTAGCTATTTGTGTTTGCAAAATGATATGTGCTGAAAACATTCAAAAGTGTAGTAGCTATGCTTGTTTGTAAGACTACCCTGATGCTCCATATTGGGCTCATAAAGCTGTTTGAGTAATCAGAACAGGTGATGTTTGTGCCAGCTGACTGGTTACAATAGCATGACTTTCTTAAAAGCAGAGTCCGCTGCCCATTCCCTGACAGCGTGGATGACCTCTCGCATGGGTCTTTTGTTGGTACAGTGCCTAGAGAATACATCCATTTGCATTTTACAATTGTTTAACAAATAGTCACCCATGGCACCTATTATCCCCCACTGTGACCCCAACACACACAAACACACACACACACCGCTGTGGCCTGCACACCGGGTTTGTGTTCCTCCTTACACAAAGGGAAGAGAAACCTACACGCACTAACATCTGTGAGACTAAACAGTGCATTAATGCTACAGAATAATAGATCGATAGATACTACAGAGATGTTGTTGAGTCAAGGACGAAGGCTTTGCAATGGTTTATGGAAATGAATTGTTTGTCTCATTAAACTCGATTTTACTTGTCTGCTTTCAGTAGATAATTTTCAGGTAAATTCAGTGGGCAGTTTAAATGAGTCAAGACTCCACTTTCCATAAATCATTAGAGAGTATTTTAATGCTTCAAAGTGGCTCTGTTCAGAAACTAAAGTGAGGCGGTTGTACTACAAGAAGAAAACCTGGTTCCTCAGAGGGTGCTATGAAATTATTGTGGATAGAATTTGTTCTCAGAAGATTCTGATGAGAAATCAGGTTTTTGATTGCAGGCTTTTGTATTTTGGCAATTTTGTGACATTGTTGAGGTGACATAATGGGAATGTGTTTTTCTCAGAAGAAAAAATCTGATAAGCAGGAGATTTAAAGTCTCAATTTGTTCTCCATTTAATATAATTGCTGTGTAGGAGAAACATTTGTGATATTTTAATTTGTTGATACACTGTAAAAAAAAAAATGTTGTTTCAACTTTAAAAAAAAAAAGTGCTGCCTATTTTTTTAGTCAACTTGAAATGTTCAAATGTATCAATTGACAACTTGGATATTTTAGCTGACTACACTTAAAATTTTACAGACACTTTATAATTTGAAACATTTATTTATTTATTAAGTACAGTGTATTTGATAAGTCTTTGTTCATCCACCATGAACATGAAATGGTATGGGTATATGGGCCGTTTTTTTTTTGTTTTTTTTATGAGCTTAAACAACTTTTTTTAACCAAGGAACAAACTTTTAATTATTTTTTATATTTAATTTTATTTTATTTATTTAATTTTTCAGTTATTTTTCCTAGACAGCTGTGAGATTAAATGGGAACAAACAAAGACTTTTGCTTGAGTCTAACCCTAGTAATCTAAAAAATGCCTAAATCCTGAAACTATGTTCAAACTATGATTACAAATTTGAGTGGTGCAATCCATAAATTCCTTTTAAAGCTCTTATTGTATGTGAGCAAGTGTCTCATTTGAGACTATTTTTATTCTCTTAAAGGAGTCATATGATGCTTTTTTAAAGATCATTATTTTGTGTCTTTGGTGTAACCGAATATGTTGACATTTTTTAAATATTGTACATTATTGTAGGTCCTATATGCCTCTCTCAAACGCTTCGTTTTCTAAAAAATCCCTCCTTCCGACAAGCGCAGTCTGCTCTGATTGGCCAGCTGACCCAGTGCATTGTGATTGGCCGAACACCGCAAGCACTCGTCGGAAATGTAACGCCCCTTACCATAATCGCGAGCTTCATCTTTCAAAATAAATGTAAAGAGCCCGAAAGGGGAACAGAGTCTCTTGACAGACACAGTGATGAATATGTGTCAGTACACAAGACACGGTTAAGACAGCTGACTCCACTGTGATGTTGGGAAGTCGTGGCCGAATGGTTAGAGAGGCACCGAACCCCCAACTGCTCCCCGGGCGCCGCAGCATAAATGGCTGCCCACTGCTCCGGGTGTGTGTTCACGATGTGTGTGTGTTTGTTTCACTGCTGTGTGTGTGCACTTTGGATGGGATAAATGCAGAGCACTAATTCCTAGTATGGGTCACCATACTTGGCCACACTTCACTTCCCTTCACTACTTCATGTGTCTCGCCGTCGCCCGTCTCTCTCTCTCCTCCTCTCCTCTCTCGTCCTCTTCTCCCGCTCTCTCTCGCTCGCACACGACACCCCACCCACCGCTCGCGTACACACACACACGATGCGCAAAACTTTTTTTTGAACAGTCAATAGCAAATACTTACTAATACCAAAACAGTAGCTGATTCAGAAGCACAAGATTGTCATAACAAAGTCAGAATTACCTCCTCTCCTAAATTCACGAAACGGTCGTCCATAAAATGCATTGCTGTTCTGTTTGTAAGTATCTTAAAGATTCCTAAATGCATCTACTTTCGGAAGGTGCCAAATAAAGTGCTTTTGCTTTTGCTTTCGCCTAGAAACACATTTTTTCCCTGACATGCTGCTTCAACACTAACTGTGGTTACTGAAACCATGCCTTCTTTCTTTGCGTGCACATTTGGGCGGCATTATGCAAATATTTCCACAGAGTGAGGTAGATACAGTGTGTGGGGGCGTGTTAGAACGAGCCGTTTTAGGGGGGCGTGGCAGAGTCTTAACTTTTATAAAGAATATCTCTTTAGTTTTGAGTTTTTGAGTTCTTTGCAACTTCAGGGATCTTATCTAGTCACAATCAGCTTGTAACACTACAAAGAGAAAGAAAAAAATTAAATCGCATCATATGACCCATTTAAACATTGTGGGAATTGACACTTGACACTTAAATAACCGAGGTCTCTATCTCCTGAGCTATGAAAGGGCAAACTCTGAACAATCAAATTTTCCTCGGGGTGGCCATAAAAGCATCAAGTTTGATCTCAAGGCGGGGATGAAGGGAGGTTTTGTGTATCCAGCATTGGCAGAGTTAATGCGAAGGGTTAATTCGGGTCCGGCTTTCATTATTTGGACAGTTTTATTGCAGTTGTCTGCACAGCTTCCTGTATAGTCCCTGCACAGCTGACATTGGGCAGTCAGAGACAGAGATAATCGGACTCAAGAGTTTACTGGTAAGAAAATGCTTTGGCATATGAGGGATACCGTGCATGTGTCATTGTGTGTGTAGTATGGTGTGTGTGTGTGTGTGTGTAATACCTGCTTTCTGGTTTAACTGGGAATTCCCGCAGGCCATAACGGTCACAGCTGTACAGAACAGTGTTGTTGAGACATAAGAAGTGTGCGTGTGAGTGTGTGTGCGTGTGTAAGTTCACTGTGTTTGTGTTAAGACAGCTGATGCATGAAATGGAACTCAGGTAAGCACGGGGGCCCGCGGCTGTCTCGTGTCTTTCACTGAGTGATTTTACTCTGGCGCATTGATTTTGTTTCTCACAAGCTCACAGCCGACAGAAAGAATCAGCTGACCGACAGAGGCCTGACGTTTGACAGCTTAACCCCTCAGAAAGACAACATGCAGAGAGTGTTACATTACATAGACCAGCAGACACATAAACAAACCAGCAGAGTGAATTTTTGAGTTAATAGATTTTAATTCATTTTAAGTCCCCCAAATTAGTTTCTTTTCTATTTAAATATATTTAATAAATTGTTTACTTATTGTTATGTATGATAATATGTAGGATTTATTTTTATTAGTAGGTAATATATATAAATATATTCATAGGTTCAATTCCATTCTATAGGTTTTAAATGTATGTATATATATATATTCCTTTATTATTACTTTGCTTATTTTTATTTAATTATTTCTCATATTCTGTATTTTAAGTTGCACAATTGTTGAAAATAATAAATTTTTGAGTCAAATACATTTGATACCACGTTCGCTAAACTATTGGTGTGGAGCTTATAGTTAGTATTATACATTTTTATTATATATATATACCAATTTATCATATAAAATCTTCCATTAATATTTGTGTATTTTTGAATTGTTTTTAGCTTTATCTTTTGTTTTTCACTTAAATGTTAAGTTTTGAAATTTTGTATGCATTTGTCATTTTTATTTAAATTATTTTATTTTCTTTTTTAGCTATGGGTATAAGTCGATTAGAAAGTTTTAAGCTTTTATTTTTGGATCTAGTTTTTAGTTGTATAATACTAACAATTGATGTCTTCTGTTGTCTCATTTTACGTCGCGCTTTGGGATAGCGTCTGAAATGACTAGAATAATAAAATAATAAATGGTAATTTCAATTTTTTAGTTTTGATCATTATGTGCCAGACAATTGGTTAAGGTAACAAAAAGATACAAAGCAAAGGTTTCATCTTATTTCTATCTATTTTTTGCTCATTTTAGAGCTACATCCACTGGTACATGAGGACCACTTCCCCATGTCAGATCCCATAAGTGAGACCTGCAGACTTGTGCACCAGCCGGGCATTCTGGTACTCTGAATAATAATGTTTAGTCTGATCAAGGGAGCACCGCGCTGTTAGTGGCAAAATCATACGTTTTCTTTGCTATACAAATGGGGCTGTCTTGTGTGCAAATGAGCTCTGAAACAGAGTGGTCTGGAACGAGGGTCGAAGCAGAGTAACCTGCAAAGTTCAGTGTAATAAAGAGGTCAACAGCTTCCATTACTGCTGCCGTCTGCACCGAGAACAGTCATTATATTCACTGTTTGCTGCTCTTTGTGTTTCCTTGTTCCAGGAAATGAAGGTTGAAAGAACAATATGACCAACAAACATTAAAATCAACACAAATTGCTGTTTGCAACCATTTTACTCCTGCAATTTAACATACTACCGTTCAAAGGCTTGGGGTTTGTTTTTCATGTTTTTGAAAGGAGTCTCTTATGCTCACCAAGGCTGCATTTATTTAATTAAAAGTAAAGTATTGAAATTAAATTATTTAGGACTTGCACGTTTTGATTTGGTAAATAATAATATATCATGGTATATTGGTTAATATTTTTTTCTTGCATGCACAACCTTCAGTCAGCAGAAAAGAAAAGAAAAAGTTTCAGACTGCATTTTGATAACGAAAACTTTCTTGTGCACTGATGAATCATGTGCATTAAAACTAGACATTTTATAGCATTTCAAGACAACATGACATCCGGATCGAAAAGTCTATAAAATGTAAATGATTGAAATGAGATTTTCTGTTGGCATCTTGCCTCTAAATCAAATGAAACATGAGTGTGTCGTGAGCTCATGAATCAAACTGCAGTCAGAGAGTTCAGCTCACTGTGAGAGGCGTTCTCCAGCTGAGTGACCTTTAACGCAAGCCCCTCGATGAGACGGGATCATTTTCCCTTGAAGAGATCCATCAGGATCCTGTGTACGAGTTTATGTGGCTGAGATGAGAATGGTTGTGTCTGTGAAGTAGACAAGAGTAAAAAAAAAATGATATAGATGTTTGCATTGTTGTTGGGTTCAGGAAACTTCTATGGTGCAAATACAATCAATAGTAAGTTTCAAAAGATGTCATCACACACAGTAATGTATATTTCTCTGTCTCAGATCCTGGTCCATTTAGTTCTTTTTCAAACCTTGTTTTTTTTTGTCTCTGAGGAAGGCTCAGGGTTAATGGCACAAATGGTTCAATGCATGTGTGTGTGTGTGTGTGATCCCTATTGTCACACTGCCTGATAAATGTGACCTTGCTGTGACCTCTGCATGCAGAGGACAGACATGATTTTGCAGACTCAGGCACTGCAACGATCTTCCATTATCAGTGTGTTTAATATAATGCAGTCAATAATGAAGCGTTTTGGTTTTAAAGGGACTGTACACTGAAAAATGAAAATTCAGTCATCATTTACTCACCTGCATCTTGTTCCAAAATGACTTTATTTCTTCTGTGGAACACAAAAGGTGAATGACATTGTCAGGGGTGGTAAAGGAAGAGGAATCAGTTGCAGGGATAACAAGGATTTATTCGAGATTCAACACAAACAGGAACCACGCCACTGTCTGAGAGTGTAATCTGGAGAGATCCCAACCAGGTCCGAAGAAGAGAACGTCAGCTCAACAGCAGGTATTTAGGAAAAGGGGGTTTCCAGAGCAAATGGTCACAAGTACCAGTCCACGAGCAACGAGACAGACCTAGCTCTCCAAGTAATTTCAAGGGCCAGAGAGTGGCGATGGTGGGAGGGGGAGAGGAACTCCAGCAGCCAGGGCAGATGGGGCTGTAGAGGGGAAGGGAAAGAACGAACACAAAACTAAATGGCTGGAGCAAAAGAACCCCTAATCTCAAAAGTAAAATAAAAGCTAAGGCAACTAGGCAAGACCAACAGGATAACAGACAACAGCGACAAGAGCCAGGTTAACTCAGCAGAGCAGAGATTTCGATCTGGCACAGGACAGAAAACAAGAGGAGAATATAAGGGTGACTACTGATTAGACACAGGTGTACCCCTAACGAGATAAGATAACGAGATGGGCGGGGTAACAAATAGACAATAGAGCACATGGCAACATAATTACCAACTGACAGCCATGTGCTCCAGACAGACCAGGACAACATAAACAAACCCAGATCAGACCGGCGCCTTGACAGACATAAGATATTAAGTCTAGCATTCTTAAAAATGTATAAAAATGAATGAGATTATGCTTAATATTTAAGCTTTACACTTAATTCTTCTACATTTTTCGAAAAATAAGACCTAATATCTTGTCATTTTGCTTCTCAAGTGTCTTGATTTAATAATGTTAAGATATTTGTTCTAGAAACAATTTTTTTTCCCGAAGTCAATATATTGAAATTTTATTTTAAAAAACGGTGGCTGTTCAGTACCAAAATGACAAAAAAAGTATCATGAAACTGGTGAAACTCATGAAATCATGAAACAATACATTTCATGCATGATATTTCAAGTCTTCTGATAATAATTTTTATAGATAATTTACCCCTCCAGGAGCCTGTTAACCACTATGTGACCGAATCTTCGAGTCTGTGAGTTGAATCCTTGAGAACCAGATCAGTCTGATTCTTGAACAAATCATTCAGACCATATTAATGAAAAGGATTAAGCAATTCATTGAAAAGAACTGGCTCAAAAGAACGATTCATTCATGATTTAGACATTGCTACTGCTCTCATTTAAAGTGACCTTACATTTAAGTTTTCCTTACATTTTGTGATGTATATCCGAGTATAACAGATTGTCGAAAAAGAAAAAATGTATGGCAGGGATGCACAAATGAATCGTTCACAGTAAGATCAATAAAACGCATTTAAACAATATAAGAGTTTCTTTCCATTTTCATTCTAGGGTTGGGTATCGTTTGGGTCTTTTCGATACCGGTGCCAAATCGATACTTTTAAAATGGTTCCGGTGCCTAAACGGTGCCTGAACCGATACTTATTAAAAAAAAAATAAGAAGAAGAATTACCCAAAAAATGATGGATTGGCCATTAGCACTATAAACACGTCTGTTTCATTCATACTGGATGCCAGAGCACCCTCGCACAGAAAATCCACATATCCAGTCACAGAAGTAGTGAAACTCATGACCCTCCAGGAAATCCCTAATATGGACAAAGGCATCGCTATTATAGCTGTAACTGAGTAAACAGAACATATACCTGTAAATGTTTTGAATGATAAAACAAAGACAATAAACACTCGACTGCAACAATATAGTTTATCTGTGATTCAAGCCATCTCTGGTATTTTCATAATAATTAAGTATATTTATAATCCATTGATAATCGAAGTATTCTTTTTAAAGTAGCCTATGGAACATATATATTTCTGCCTCATTCTGTGACAAGAAGCTTCATCAGATCACAAAAGGAAGCATTTGTCTGGTGTTGTGGAGTAAAAAGGTTATGTTCTCTTTTGTTTGACAACAGGTTTAGAAATGTGAATAAAAGGGAGGTTTAGTTTTGGCATTTTAATTTAAGCATGTTTAGCTTAGTTAACGCAAGGCTACCTGCTGCCATCAGAGCAAGTGTAATTACTGCATTCACGCGCTCCTCTGATGCTCTCATTTCCCGAGTTGTGCTTTTTAAGTCGGAATGTGAAAACAACATGGACACTCGCGTTACTACAAAGATTTGTTTGATTTGTATTAGAGCTTTCTGACTTGAGTTCACGTGCATTTTTTCAGTCGGGAAATTATTTTTCACGTGTGGTGCTGGTGATGATGCTTCTTACGTCCATTTTCGGAGAACCAGGACAAATATTTAAATTTTTCTCAGGCATTTAAGTGGCACCGAAATCTGCATTCTGATTCGGTTCTAGTACATACCGGTTACATAGGTACCGGTGCCATATTATTATATACATATTATATTTTGCCTGAACCATTCCCATGACACCTCAGTCATACAGAGCCTATATCCAGATCACAAAACCCACTGCACTCTCTCTCTATCTCTCTCTTCCTTATGCATCTATTATTCATCCAGCCTATCTCTCATCGCCGCACCTCATACTGCCAAAACACTGGTGCTAATAAGACTCATAGCTTTCCTCGATGATTATGTGTGACAGCTTGGTCAGGAATTAGCCTCACTTTCACCCCTCTGAGAGGCACAGAGTGCCCGTGGCGCCCCGCGGTCAGTCTTCTGACACTCCCAAATGGAGTCAGGCCCGAGAACTGCCTTGATCCAGCACAGCCAGCCTCCTGCTCCTGGGGTCTGGCCCGTTCTGTTTGTTCAGCAGACATTTTAACCTTCATCTCAGAACAATAAAACAAGAATAGAGCGAATGTGTGCGCGTGAAAGAGTGAGACAGTGGGGGTATTTGACACATCTCCTTAAGCAACTGTGTGCTTTATTATCTTTGGCAGGCCTTATTGGTCGTGCTAATCAAGTCAACGATTTGCCACCCTCATTCCCGGCAACTGACAAATGCATTACGAACCAAGGGGAATGTGCGACCTTGAACGTGTCACCTGCGAACCAGCTGGCACTCTCTCCGCCAGCAGGAAACGACCTTTCGGAGGTCAATAAACTAAATAATTCACAAAGGTTATTCGCTTTGCGCTGAACGCACAACAAATCTGTAACTCCCTTGCAGCTGGACTCGGTTCATAGCACTGATCCAGTTTCGATCACATTCATGACACAGGACGTATGCTTGATTTCTCTGCCCTCTCAGACATGAGCACCTCATGAATTATTTAAGCATGACTTTGATGTGAAACACTTAGTGGCATTTGATAATGCAGGGCGTTTATGATTTGTACACTAACTTCACAAATTTGGCAGAGATGATACGAGGCTTGGCACTGATGTCTGTGCTAACAAATTATGATCATTGAAGCTATCAGTCTACAGCTGCGAGCCTCTCCAGATCACACATGATTCCCATATGCATGAGGTAAGAGAGGCAAACGTCACGCTTTAAAGGTTACGTTAAGAATGGAAACATAGCCAATAAGAGGAAAATTGTTCTGTTGTTTACAACATTAACCTTTCACAGGATGGACGACACGACAGCCAGCCATAACTTCTGACAACTTTTTTATTCTACTCTCAGTACCGTAACACACACAATATAGGTTCCACACATGCTATATACATTATTATGTTACCGAACAGCACCTAATACTACAAAAATGTGCCAGCAATTCACACTAGGACAGAAAACACATTTGCTAGTGTTAACGGCCAATAATTTATTATCATCGCTAGCCAATTGTTATATCTGAGTGGTAAAAAACATTTTCTTTATTTATTATTTATGTATTTTAAATTAAATTAAAATTAACTGTTTATTTATGTAATCAGTAAGTCCCCTACGAACTTCTGTATTTTCATTTATTTATTTAATTATTTTTAATTAGTAGGAGGGTTACCCTATAACTTCGGCGGTGTATTTTTTATTTATTTATTTATTTTTAAATCAGTAGGGTCACCTAAATGTAAATGCCTAGTTCTTTCATGAAACTAGATGGCGCAGGCTGATGGGTTCTTAACATAACTGATGATATTCACAGCGTTAAATGACTTGGCACTAGTTGATTGGTTCATGTTGCATATGCAGCCAATGAGCTTGCTGCTTTTCATTTAAATGGCTGGTTAGCATCCACTTGAGCATTTTGCAGCGCGCTTTCAGAGTTCCTCTGAAACCCTCCACCTTCCCCAGCTCCACCTGTATAGATCTGCTACGGGTTATTATATATGCTATTTGCGCAGCTATATATGCTAATATATATTAGTTGCAAATCTCTTAAGGTAGTTTGTTGTTGTTGTTGTTGTTCTATCTCATTCGTTTCTTTTTTTTTTACTATTCTTCTACAAGCTGGCAGTCTTTGTCCAGTGTCTATATCTTTCCACAAGTCATGAGCAATAAAAATGTCTTTGTACTCTTTTAAACAAGAGTTGTGGTTTGTGTGGGTCCTAACGCATCCTTGTTTTGATAAAACTAAGGTGTAGTGTATTACTTTAATTGAATCACTGTGGCCAACCCCAGCAGGTGGGGTTTGTCTGAAGATTAGATAAAACAGGCGCTGGCTTCCATATGGCACTGAGACTCACTAAAGATTAAATATGTTTACTTACCCTTGGACTAGGTATGTCAAGGCAAATACATATGACTTAGTCAGTGTATGGTCTCAAAGATAATGACTAATTCATGATACCGTTCCTCACAGGTGTTTATTAGATTGACTTAAATGTCACCATGTAGTTCCCGTCTGCATCAGGATGGCCTCAGCATTTCCGCTGGCCTTGTGCCACTCTGTAATCATACACTGCATAACTGATGTCTCAAAGCTGCTGAAACATCAATATTTTCGAGCAGATGCAGAGGGTTTGTAGCTGTTACATGCATCAAAAGCTGCACACACCTGGCAGCACGCTGCGGGATATTACTCCTGGATGCAAGTCTGTCTGCAGTAATGACTGTGGATCCAGTAGTTGTGATGTCTGGGAGGATGTGTGAAAGCACAAGTGTCATGAAACCAGAAAAAGTGCTTACCTACACGCTTCTGTCTCATATGTAGTGCTGGAAAATATCCAATTGATTTTACTGAATTGGTGAATATCAAACAGTTCTCTTAACATAGCACTTTAAAGGTAAATTCATTAGAGTGAATAGTTTCAAAACCGTTTGAATTGGTTCAAAACAGCTCTCTCTCAAATATGTAGCATAGCATGACAAACATAATTAATACACTTTACATTTACATTTACATTTAGTCATTTAGCAGACGCTTGTATCCCCAGGACTGTACATTGGGGGATACATAAAGCGATTCTCTTAAAAGAGCAAACAGAGACACAAAGTGGTGTGTAATACCAAGTTTTTCTTAGACAGTGTGCAAATAAGTACAAAGCTAGAAAAGAAGATTAAATAAGAGAGATTTTTTTTTTTATGATGAAGTCAAGTAGCTTCGTAAGAGATGAGTTTTCAGCTGTCGCTTAAATTGTCAGGGATTCAGCATTCTGGTTGGGGGTGGGAAGATCATTCCACCAGCTGGGAATGGTGAACGAGAATGTTCTGGATTTTGAGTGATTTTGAGCCTCTCTGTGATGTTACCACGAGGCGTCGCTCACTAGCGGAACTCAGACTTCTGAAGGGGATGTAAATTCGTAGTAGTGAGTGTAAGTAGGCGGGTGCTGAGCCTGTGGCTGTTCTATAGGCAAGCATCAATGTCTTGAACTTGATTCGGGCCGCAACCTGTAGCCAGTGCAAGGAGATAAAGAGAGGTTTGATGTGGGCCTTTTTGGGCTCGTTGAAGACCAGTCATGCTGTTGCATTCTGAATCATTTGTAGAGGTTTTATTGTGCTTGATGGGAGTCCAGCCAGAAGAGCATTGCAGTAGTCCAGCCTAGAGATGACAAGGGCCTGGACAAGAAGTTGTGCAGCATGCTCCGTTAGAAAGGGCCTGATCTTTCTGATGTTGTGCAATGCAAACCTGCAAGATCGAGCGGTCTTTGCAATTTTGTCTTTGAAGGTCAGCTGGTTATCAAAAGTTACAACAAGATTTCTGACCGAAGTTGATGGGATAATTGTAGAACCCCCACATTTATAGTGCAAGGCTTGACACATTAGCTTGACAAAGCCTCGTTTATCAAAGATTATCAATGAATAATGAATAGTGATTTTGGCACAGAAATTAGACACTTCATGAAAAGTTTACTATTGAATAATGGTAATATAGCACAGTAATATTGACTACTATTATAGTGTTTTAATGGTGCATTTTTGTGTTTGTTTGGAGGAGCCAGGTCACGATATGCTTCAATTGCATTCAAGCAGCATGAACATTCCTCAAAACGTCTTCTCATGTTTCACAGAAGAAAGAAGATCATGCAGGTTTGGAGCGACATGAGGGTGAGTAAATGATGACAGAATTTTTATTCCTGGATGAACTATTCCTTTTAAAGGCCAAGGAGGAAGAAAAATATAGAGAGACGGAGCGAGACAGTGAGAGAGGAGTATGTGAGTGAGGGGTGGGTGAGATTTTCACAGTGTGAAGGACAAAGTTAGTGACCCGTAGATTATTCAGAGGAGATTGTGTTTCAGGGCCATCTGAAGGTCAGACTGAATATTTTATCTCTCTGCTCTCCATAATTTGCTTTCAGCAGTTGGAAACTGTTTAATCACAGACGGCCGTGTAGAGGTCATCCTTACATCAACATTTGATCTGTTAGCAGCATAAATTATAGGGGAGCTACAATTCCTTTTTAAATAGCAAAATATTTGTATAGACCAGATGTCTTGTAACCAGACAAGTTTTTTAAAAAACTGCACATGGACTTCACAGTAGAGGTTAAATTTGTTTGCCGGACACAGATAACAGTGGGGCAACGAGGGGTCCAAAGGGCATCACTTTCACACTATGAAGGGTCACGGCTGCTATTGACTAAAGCGCAAGGTTGGTGTGTCTCATTTAAACTCTATTTGTATCTGTCCGCTCAATGCATTCCATCTCATATTTACTCTATAATACTAACCTAGAACATTCATATTTCCATTGTACTAATCTAGAATTCTTCATTTATGGGCATATGAGGACACTCACACTGAAAGCAATATGTCATTGATATCACAGAGTCATGGAAATGGTACTTGTGTAGCAGTGCAGTCAGCAGTCATTGATCTGCAGTGCCATATGCTGAGATTTCCCCGGAGTGAATCAACCCGACTGCCTGTGAGTGTCTCAGAGGGACCAGAAATACATCTGGGACTGCAGTGCTGTCCAAGTGCACTAGTTTCACTGTATCTACACTGCAAGTAAGTGGTGGGACACAACACAACTAGGCTGCACCTATTAAATGACTGTGACATGAGCTCCACTCCTATTTTGATTTACATTTACATTGCATGATTAGGGTTCCTACATGTCAGCATGATGCTATCCTTATATGCTGTCCTCTAGATATGTTCGTTATACTGTGATTTTTAACTGAAACATGATTTTACTAATCACATAACATAACATATTATCTTATAGCTGTATATTAATAACTGCTGATAATAATACTTCCTTATTCTGACACTAAAACAAGCATTTTTGTAAGGTTGCTTTGAAACAATATGTATTGTGAAAAGTGCATAAAAATAAACGTGAATCGAATGTTACCCAAACACACTTCTTACTGTCATTTCTCTATAATTGGACCCATATATTCCCGGTATATTTCCCACCAACACGAATTCGGTCATTATTAATTACTCACTCCTCATGTTGTCCAACATGAATTCGCTCTTGGATTTCATCAAAATATCTTAATTTGTGTTCCCCGAAGATTAGCTAAAGTTCGGAATGACATGAAGGGGAGAAATTAATACAGAATTTTCATTTTTTGGTGAACTATCCTTTTAAGATTGGCTAATAAAGTGTCATTTGTTTTACAATATTTGAAATACTGTGAACTATTATTATTTTATTACTATTATTATTATTATTACTACGGCTAAACAGTCTTGTGTCATTAGCTTGTACATCACAGTAATGGTTTGTGGTTCATTTTGAATCGGACCTAGCTGAAAAATGACCCGTGGTTCAGTGAAGGAGTCATTTGAGTAATGACTCTGGATAATGAATCATCAGTGAATCAATTACTCAAATGACTCATTTGAGTGAGATGATTCACTTACTGAGCGAGTCTGATTTAAACTGCTAAATCACAAGTGAGATCAGGTTCACGCAAATCTTTTTGACTTGTTAAAAGATTTGTTTTGTAAGAGTATTCATTAGAATACTATAAATCAGACATCACTGCTTGTGCTCTGTTTGGGTGCACACTCTAACAAGATGATATATGTGACAAAACGGTATATTGCAGCAAAGTGTTCCTGAATAGATTTTACATTATTTTTGTTTATATTTTTATATAATTTTTTGTTCATGTTTCCTGTAAATACCCAGAAGTGTGAATGCCCAGGGGGCATTCTGATTTTGTTGGATCGTATTGCTTGTTTTCAATATAGACGTGTGAGAGAGAAAGACAAAGTGAGTATGTGTGAAACACAGAGAGAGAGAGTAAGAGTGAGAGATGGTTGTTGTGGACTGCAGTCTCCCCCCTCGAACAGGGAGTTTTATCTCTACTACATACGGCCTGTTAAAACGGCCTCGGACTGTTCCATGCTGCTCTGATAATGAGCAAACAGGGGCAATTGAATGTCAATGCCCCCGTGGGAACAGAGGAAATGTGCCCGGGGGGGCTATGGCCGCTCTCCTCCTCCCCCCTGAGCGGCCGGTCTAGAGCGAGAGAGAGGCAGTGTAACCTTGCGGAGTTGTCTCTTTGTCCTCGGATCGGCTCACTGGGTGAAGGGGGGTCTCGCTGACAGCTGAGTTTCCCCCACAGGTGGGCCTCATGCAAACAATGCAGGTTGGGCTGTTTTAAAGTCATAGGCTGATTTTGACCTTCCAGAACTTCATTAGGATGTGACCTTTGGGTGTACTTATCATTCTAGACATGTGTTGACATATTTCATTTCCCTCAGTTTGGTTTAGAATATAGACGTGTTTAAGGAATATTGCAATCATAAATGAAAAGTCATTTTGTATTCGCCCTCATGTCGTTCCAAACCTGAATGCTGTTATTTTGTCTGTGGAACACAAATCGATGGGGACGCACAATTTATCAATATCATATTGTTTATGAGCTGATATTAAAGATTTGTATCGATTAATATTGGATATTTAACTGTGCATGCTCGTTTTACAATAATCTAAAGCTCACTTCATTTTAAAGTACATTTTTTTAACACTAGTAATTTACTAACACTGTTAAATGCAATATTTAGCAAATCTTAGATCATTTGCATAACTGTTAAACTATAATGTTGTGAGTTCAAATTCACTTTCTTAAGTTTTTAGTGTACAACATTTAGACTAAATAATTTATAATAATTCATATTTATATATAACAATGTCTTGGTACTTTGTACATTAATTCTTATACTTTCATATAAAATATACAATAGTTAAACTTATTAATATTAAGGGTTGATATTGGATTTTGCCAATAATGAATTTGTAAAATCTGCCCAATAATCGATTAATCGGCTGATAGTTTTTTATAATATGTCATATAAATAAAAACTTAACTAAACTGAATGATAATCATTGATGAACTTGATTACAACATTAACAATAATGACTTTATGTAAACGCTTTGTAGTTATTAAATAAATGTAATTTAAAAATAGCTCTGCTTTATCACACACTGACAATGTTTTTTATTAGCATATCAGTGCCAATACATCAGTTGACCTCGTATTAAAATAATCATTTAAATTTTTAATCTAATAATGAAATTAGTTATTGTCCCATAACATGATGTATTTTGTAACATTGATGTAACCTTGATGTATTTCAAGTGTCCTAAAGCCATATAATAGCTTCAAAAATGACTTTTAAATTATGTCTGGTCATGAGAACCAATAATGTGTGATCATGTAACTGACATTTTATGTGATGCAGTGAAAGCCACCATATTGGCTTGCAGGCCAAGTTCAGTCAAAGCTATCAATTGGCTTTAGGCTTGGAAACTGGCAAACAAGTTGTATGAAACCTCTTGAGGGTGAGTAAATATTGACGGAGGTTACATTTTGGGGTGAACTATTCCTTCAAAAGTGGAAACCTCCATACAGACTTCCTTCTGTTTCATCCACAGTGAAGCTGAGGTCAGAAACACATGTCCTAAACACAAACACGATCCCCTATCAACCACAACATCAGCAATCCGACACGGACCAGGATCCTTTTAACGCTCAGTAATAAAATCTCACCCAACTGTGTCACTTAGAAAGCCGATACACTGTCTTTTAGAATGTGTTTATCTCAATCTGGAAGGATCCAGAAGTCCACAAGGAAAAGCGTGCTTCTTGTACAAAAGCCTGCCCTACAAAAAAAAAAGTGGATTCTCCAGAGAATGGCGTGTTAGGTTAGAAACAAGGCCAGACGCGACATGACAAGAAAGATGTCAGAGCGTGTTTGTCACCTGATGAGAACCATGTCTCGGTGTCAGTAACAACTCCGATGCCTCCTCCGAGATAAAGATCTTCAGGATCACAGTAGGGAAAAGTTCAGAGAGGGAAAGAATAACAATGGCAGAGAGTGCTGTGATGGCACATTCAAATCCGATGGCTGCCTGGAAATGTTTTTACAAGGGGCTCTGTCCTTTCCATCTGATAGTCAAATGAGGCAGAAGAAAAGCAAAGCAGCCCCTCCCAGACCACTCTCTCGTATCCAGGGATTAACCAAAGACCACAAAGTAGGTCAAGAAGACATGCACTGAAAAGCAAGGAAGGATAGACCGTGAACCACCTCTCTATGACAGGCCGGGACTTGTCCTTCTGTTAGATTTCGCCGCACTTACACGTACGCACACCAGCAGCAACCTAGATTTCAAATTTGAGCAAAGACACAGAAGTGACAGCCAAAGTGTTTGAGAGCCTGAGAATGTAGGTTAAATGCTGGAGATGTAAAGAGGGACATCTAGAGTAAATACTCTTTTCCCCGTCAGTCACCGGGGAGCTTTTAAACGTATTTATTCATGAAACGACAAGCTCAAATCACTCATCACTTTTGATTAACGCAGGGAACGTCGTTTCGGAAACCATTTTTATGGCGTTGAATGCACTAGAGACTCTCGTCTCGTCTCGCGCCTTTGGATTCTCAGAGTTTTTGTGTCTTTGAGCCTAAGGGAGCGAAAAAAGGCTTTAAAAAATCGGATGAAATCACCTCCCGCACCTTTCTGACACATATCCTGGAGATATCAAGGGGCTAACGGGTGCTCAGACGGACTTTGAACCTCTGCGAGTGCAGCGCTTGCTTTAATACCTGCGATGATCAGTAACTGAGCGTTCTAAAAGCTTCCTGTTCAAGATATAATCTTATGAGGGCTATTTTTAGACGTATATTTGGAGCCCTGCAAAAACAGAATATTAAATCTCATGCCTTCACGCCTGTCTGATTATTTATGAATACATCTTTATCTAGGTCATGACTTTGGCTGCTGTGGTGACCTGTGTCATTTACTCTCAGTTTAAAGGAATGGTTTTAATAAAGCCTGATTCATGTTGTGTTTTTTATTATTATAATTATATATATTTTTACTTGTAACCACTGGATGTTCATGATATTTATTTATTGCATTTGTATCCCAGTTCGTGTTGTGTTGTGTGTGTTTTTTTTGTGCTTTTTTGCATGTAACAATTAAATGTAATATATGTTTTTCATTTAATTTTTTATTTATTATTTTTTATTTAGGGCATGTTTGTATCCTGGTTCAGGTTGTGTTTTTTAAAGGGGTCATATGATGCGTTTTTAAAGATCATTATTTTGTGTATTTGGTGTAATGTAATGTGTTTATGCGGTTTAATGTTCAAAAAACTAATTATTTTTCAAATACTGTACGTTATTGTTGGTCCTCTATGCCCCGCCTCTCTCAAACGCTTCGTTTTCAAAGTCCCTCCTTCCGACAAGCACAATCTGCTCTTATTGGCCAGCTGACCCAATGCATTGTGATTGGCCAAACACCACAAGCAAGCGTCTGAAATGTAACGCCCCTTACCATAATCGCGAGCTTCATCTTTCAAAATAAATGTAAAGACAGAGCCCGAAAGGGGAACAGAGTCGCGTGACAGACAGTGATGAAGCTGGTATGTGTGCAGTACACAAGTCACGGTTAAGACAGCTGACTCCACTGTGATCTCTCTCTCTCATCGTCTCTCTCCAACTCTCTCTCTCTCTCTCGCGCTGTTGCCCCCCCCCCCCCCCCCCCCCCCCCCCCCCACACACACGAATCAAGACTCCGCAGTTGAACATTCAATAGCACATACTTAAACTAAAACACACAGTACTGATTCATAAGCGCCAATTGTCTGAAAGCCAGATTACCTCCTCTCCTAGGTTACGAACGGTCATCCCATAAATGGCATTGCTGTTCTTTTGTAATAATCTTAAAGATTCAATGCATCTCACTTTCGGAGGCCAATAAGTGCTTTTGCTTTCGCCTAGTAAACACCCAGCGTCTCCTGACATTCTCTTCACACTAACTGTGGTTTCTGAAACCACACCTTCTTTCTTTGTGTGCACATTTGGGCGCATTATGCAAATATTTCCACATAGTGAGGTAGAGTGGGGGCGTGTTACACACGCGCCGTTTTTAGGGGGCGTAGCAGACGACTGTTACTTTGTAAGAGAGTCTTTGGGTTTTTTTGACTTTAGTCTTTGCAACTTCAGGGATCTTATCTATGCACAATCAGCTTGTAACACTCCAAAGAGAAAGGAAAACTTGAAATCGCATCATATGACCCCTTTAAAATGTTTTTCAGGTTTTTTTTTTACTAGATTTTTTCATATGCCTTTGCATGTATAATTGGATATTAATTTCACAAACTTTCACAAAAATGTAAATCATCACTTACATAGTAAATGAGATGTTGTTTTAACTAAAACATTTCCATTATTTACCAAATGTAAAAAATATTGATGGGCAATTTAAAATGCATTTCATTTCTTTATGAACTTGAAGTAAAGGATGTTAATGAGGTGAAGAAAAGGGGAGGCAAGTTTCAAAGTGCAACATTGTAATCCAATTAAATAATTCAACAAATAACCATATATTGAGTAAATCAGAAGAGCAAATTGCAAGAATGAAGGCGAAGAATAGTGTCAGTGTTAGCCTGACCCAGTGAAAACTACAGTCAGATGTTATTCAAGAAGTTTAACACATTAACATCAAATTCGAGTTTCTGTGGTTTTAAGTCAGAATCTTAGTTGAATAGGTGTATGATGAAAGCTCCCCTGAGAGAAACTTGACTCTTGTTTACTTAACCTCACTGCTTTTTGACTTTTTGCCATTCTTCCACCTAATTTGGTTGGCACACACAGTTTTGTACAAATCTAAGAAAGTAAATTTGTATCTGACATTCAAACTGCTATTGCAAACACCTTCCAACCTAAATACACTCCTAAGTGTATGTTTACAGTGACTGCCCTCTTATGTGTCTAAACACAAAGGTAATTTGAGGTTTCAGAAGTTCGAATGACACCGTTTCATCAGTCGCACCTGTAGTGTGTCATGCTTCTGAGGTTTGTAGAACTTAAGATGTATTGATATGCAATTGACCAGTGAGTTCTCGCTGCCAGCATGCTTATTTTCCTATGTCGTCTCATCTCATGTCATATCTTTTGCTCGTGCTGGTCTCTCTTCTTCTTTGGCCACCAAATACACAGAGGTTAATGCATGGATGGGGCCAGAGGTCAAAAGTTAATGTTCTCTGACACAGTGGTCTCTTCCCCTTGAGACAGTCAGGCGTCTTGAGTTCAAATGCCCTGGGCGACCTGCTGGACCTGTGGAACCAGAGAATAAACCTGCAAGAGTTTCAAATCCCCAATTCAATGACAGAAGTCATTTTGTATGGCAAGACTAGATTATACTTCATTCAGTCTGCCACACTTGTTTGTGACAATCACTTGAAAAATAATTTTAAAAAGAGTATAAATCTACACATACTTTGGTTTTGAAAGGTTTTGAGGAGGCATAGCAGTCAAATGTTTGGAATAATTAGTTTAAAAAAAACACTTTTACAGTATGCTCACTAAGGCTGAATGTATTTGACAAAAAAATAGTAAAAAAGTAATATTGTGAAATATTATTAAAAATTAAAATAACCATTTTCATTTTTAATATATCTTAAAATAAAATTTATTTCTGTGATGCTAAACCTGAATTTAGAGCATCAGTACTCTAGTCTTAAGTGTCACATGATCCATCAGAAATCATTCTAATATGCTGATTTGGTGCTCAGAAATATTTCTTATTATTATCAATACTGAAAACAGTTGTGCTGCTTAATATTTTTGTGTTTTGAGTCAAAATCTCTTCTGAAATTCTAGTGGCAACATTTTGAGGTTGCTGTTTTCTTTTCTACTCGGGACAATTTAAGCAAAACTCTCCATCCGGTCTCCATTCCTTCTCTTTGCTGTTAGCCAGAAATAATTGAGCTAAAGTAATCTCATTTGTGACTTTTCATGTGGGTTTCATGTTTGAACAGGTTTTGTATTCATGTAAATAACAGATGAAAACATTGATGGTTAGACCTAATAAATATGTTTACACTGAATGCAAAACCTGCCAGTACATGTTCCCAGAATCTCCAAAATCTGTAAAATACCTGTGATGCTGTAAAGATGATTATCAACAGGCTGAATTGCAGATGACATAGTCCATAAAGAATATGTTGAGGATGGAGGCCAATGTACAGAATGACTGAACAAAAAACATACTTAAACACACATGCGTCTCTGTTCTGAGGTCAAAGGTTGGCGTTCTGTGAACCATGGTTCTGTGAAAAGCTTTGGAGCACAGGTCACCAGCTCGAGATGGTGAAGGAATGAAGGGCGGATATTGTATCTCCATTTGTGTGGCATTTGAGGTCATAGTTCAAAGATGAAAGGTCCCCTAAGTTCAAAGGTCAACTTGGTGAGATAGCCCTGAAATTGCTGATCCGGTGTGTCTCCGGGATCCAGGAACTTGCAGCTGAATCACACTTGAAAAATGCAGATTCATGCTGAAATGCTACAACAACGCTAAAAAAAACAACAACATTTTGGAACAATTCTATTGGCAGAAAAAAATATTCAACCTTCATATTCAAATCTAAAACAGCTAAACAATATACTGTGTAAACTTCTTGTTATACTGTACTGAAGATTGGAACGGTCGTGATTACCTATAGGCTACAATTATACGTTTTGTTCTGTCAAATAAGTTACTACATCAATATTTATCCATTTTTGCTTATAAAATGCAGTGTATCTGAAGCCATAAAGTATTTTTTCCCCTCAGATTACTTAAAGTGAGAGGTGTGGTGACGCACGTCTGAACGCTCCTAAGGAGTTATTCGCCATAGAAGAAGAAGAAGAAGAAGAAGAAGAAGAAGAAGAAGAAGAAGAAGAAGAAGAAAGAGAAACGAAGAAGAAGAAGAAGAAGAAGAAGAAGAAGAAGAAGAAGCACGTCTGGCTGTGCGCGCGCGCACGCACGTACACACACACAAAGCGTCTCCTGTAGCTTTAAGCTGCGCTCGCTCACTCAGTCAGTCAGTCAGGGAGGGATAGCGAGAGAGAGAGGAGGAGTGTGAACATTGCGGAGTTCTCGGGGATTCCGAGAATATACAGTTCAGACTGAGACCCGACAGTCGGTGCTGGAGCCCGACGAGTTTTTGGACTCTTACTTCCATTTGGCGCGGCGCACGGCGCACGGCGCACGGATAGCGGAATCAGGTACGTGTCGAGACCACTCGATGCTGGAAGGACTCCGCTGCATATGACTGCTGTTTGCTCTGTGTTTATTGTGGTCCGACTCCTAGGAGGTGCTGAGGGAAAAAAACGGAATGTGAGACGCCGTTCACACGGGACGCGTTCTTTGGTTCATAAAGAGGACGCCGTGGTTAAAAGTTGAACTGTTTTTAGCTTGACACCGCGTCTTTAAACCGTAGCAGCGAGACCAAAGACGACGAGCGCATGCTGTGTGAATCGCAATGGTCGCTCCTGTCATTTAGTTTCCATTTTGTTTCTCTGTTACAGCCAGTGCGATGTTACCCTTTCATTTATCTCCTGGCTTATTTTTCATACACGAGAACTGGTTATTTATATCTCTGTGTTTCCAAGCCATATCTTTTATACTATTTTATAATTTAATATTATGTAATGGAGTGAATGGGATTTATTGTAGTGATCTTGACTCTTCCTGTGTACTGATGATCCATATATATATATATATATATATATTTGTTTATATAACATTATTAGTATCTGCCAAAAGGTTATGCTTAAGAGATGTCATTAGTAGTCATAAAAGTCATTAATACTCTTGGTTAATCTCTAAAGGACAAGATCTTACCTTTATCTGACGCACATTTTGGACACTTTGCATAGTTTATAGTTTTCATAAGGTTTCCTGTGGCTTCAGTCAATAAAAATGGGGCAGAGGAGGTCAAGGGTTGCAGTTTAAAGGTGGTCCGAGATCATAGTTAGGGTTCAGTGTTGGTCCAGGTGGCTTTGTTTTTGTAAAGGAAAAGACCAGTTACTTTAAAAGTGTTTGTCTTGGTCTGTTCAAAGAGCATAGATGTGCACGTGTTTTGAAGAAGTTGATTGAGAAACAAGTTATTTATTCAGTTTTCTTATCGAAAATCTTTTACTCTCATATCATGTGTCTGATATCATATCATATCAGGCATTTGTTTTGTCTGTTAGATCTGCAATACAGGTGCAAAATTATTCTTGTCTCCAAATACTCTCCTGACATTGCTGACAGCACTATGTGACCTGTTATCCGGCTGCTTTAAGATTGATACTGTCTTGAAATTGTTATCACTGCTAGAGAAATGAAAATGAACACATGGCGACCTAATTTCTCAGAGGAGATGTCAATACAATGAACTGAGAGTGGTTAAAACCGTGCTGGGTCATCGTCATCTCAAAATAGTATCCTAAACATCAGCCTCAACATTGTGATGTCTGTTCACCACCTTCTGGCTTAGACCTTTCTTATGATGTTTTACTTTCATCATTAAGTGGCTTTTTTTTACAGTAGAACTCCAGCACATGGTTGTAGCTTGTGCAACATAAACTTGCATGGTGTAACGTGTCATAAATCCATAGAAGCCATGGGCGCTTTACACTCATTAACAGGTCAGTTGACTGCTCAGGGACACAGTGGTTGCGTGTTTGTTCCTTGTGCAATGAATCTTGTTTTATACAGTGTATATCAGTGATAATAGGTGGCCTGGAGATCAACAGGAAGCGGTGCTGTTTATGCAGGAGGTTTTGTACATCAAAAGAAGGGATGGAGGTGGTTGTCTGGCTCAGGGAATTGAAATGCTGAGACCGTATGAAATACAAGGCACAGATTCTTCTCCCCTCAGCCTTGGGACAGAGGCAGGACTTTCATTTAAAGCGATGGATTGATTTTTGCTGATTGATTTACTGTAAACGATTTATAGTTTGCTGAATTTGCAGCAGAGGTTTGCTGGGAGATGCAACTCTGATAAATTGAGCATCACCACATATTAGAACAACAGCAGTGACCTCGACACACCAACCAATTGACCAACCAATGCATTTTTGGATAATTCAAATTATACACTTTATTGCCCCTTATGCATTTTGTATACACATTTTGGCATAGTTAGATTATGGGCCAGTAAATTTATGCAGTACTACTACACTCTTTAACATTTGCAGATACCATCTAGATCTGGCTGTAACTAGATGTTAATCTGGCCTTGTTACCATTTAGCAGCTAACCATGAATGATTAGCAAAGAACGGTGGATGAAAAGCATGTAAGTCATTTGTAAAGCCTCCAAAACGGAGAAATGCTGATCCTGAGAAACATGATATCGACAACTTGTATAACAAGCAAGTTAATTTAATATAATTACCCGGCTGACCTCTAACTGCCAGCTGTATTTCTGTATTGGTCGCTATGTCCTGAGGTGAGATGGACCTGGAGGTCAAGGAATCCTGGCAATTGGGTTCAGGAAGATTTTACTGCTCCTGGGGGACATTACTAATGGTGTCTTATTTTAAGCAGGTTATATGCTGCGCTAAGTGAAACGCCAGTGATTCTACAGTTGTAAGGCTTAGTCGTTTGTCTCTCTGAGCCGCGAGATGAATACATGCAGATTTCGCAGTCCAAGGCCGCAGCGTGCCAAGCTGTCCTTCACACCGTATTAGTGGCCTGTCCTTTCAGAAACCTTCAAAGTCCTGAGAAGGACACAAACCCTGCAGTAATGCTGAAGAGATGAACACTCTCAGAATGATCTGCAATCAGCGCATCAGTACGACATTCGCAGAGCAGGCGTCAGGAATGATCCCGGCTTCAATTATTTCTCACATCTAAAAGCTTTCAGATCGCACAGGCCCAAGTAATTAACTAAAGAGGAGTTTTCAGAATTTATGAATGAAAGATGGATGTGTGGGTTATGAAGACTGCTGCTTGAGGTTGAACCGTTTTAATAAGCTTTGTTTTGTAAGCGAGAGTTTCAAAGGCGTCAGTTAATATCTTAAGGGTTTTTAGCGATGTTGTCTTGTACCATGATTCTCAGGTAAATATTACACTCTATTATCTATATAGTATATTTGGATATGTGTTATATTAGTTAAATAATGCAAAAGAAACATTCATGTATTTATATTCATTTTATTTAATTTTATTTTTGTGATTCACCCTGTATGCATTTTTTTTCAGCTGTGGGGACAAACATTTTTTTCCCAAAATAATTAAAGTAAATTGAGTCCAGTGTCGCTTTTTCGCTTTGGTCCCCATTGACTTTCATTGTATGGGCATAAACACTTTACAAGTCACGCATCCTTCTTTTGTGTTCACAGAAGAAAAGTAAAGGCCCCAATATACTTCAAATGAAGTTCGTTTTCGTTCTTCGTTTGGGGGCAAAAAGAAGTTCGAAAAGGCAGAGCGACGGTATACTGTATTCGAACATTCCGAGTCCGACACCACCGTGCTGCTGGAGGCATGGTGTAGATTATTATGTGTCGCACGTATGCCCTAAACACAACCATGCAATGATGAACTGTATCTAGGTGTGAGACGGGTACCAATGGTCAGAATATTATAGACAAAAGAATAATGATTAGCAGCAGTTCAGAGTCAAGTATCATGTTTGCAATACAAAAAAAAAACATACCATTTCCATAATCAGTTCTTTATGGGAAGTGTGAATGGCTCATAGTCTGAAAACTTTAGCATGATGTGAAAAAAAATATTGGGGGAGTCATCAATAAAACAAACATGTTACTTTATTTTATGATTGTTTATTTATTTGAATAAACTGGGTAAATTATTGCACCTTTTTATATTTTATGTGGTGTCATGATTTAATTTTGATAAAAACAAAGGTTAATTATTGTATGTTCTTTTGGCATTTCATTTATTGCATACCTTTTAAATTCGCTTACAGAAAAAACGACAGCAGCAGCAGTATGGTGTAAAAACATTTATTAGAAACATTTATTTATTTACATTTACTACTCGCCACTTATATCACTCTTTCTTTCTCTTTTCCATGGCTGGAAAACTGCATCGGATGATTCTCCATGTGCTTGCAGAACTGTGCTTAATGCAGTTATTTAGGATTTTAATTCTCCGAATCTTTAAAGTCTCTCTGCGAGCGATCATACAGGTGCGGATATATTGGTACCAGCTCAGCTATTCGACACTCCAGTATTCATATTGCTAGTAATTTGGTGTTGTTGCTGTTCTAGATGTTGTTCTCCTGTCTGACCTCCATGGAATGAGAAATGAACCGGGGGAAAAAAAATCTCATATCAAAGAAGGTGGAGTTCCCGAACCCACCCACCGATTGCGTAATCACCATGGACCAATGGAAGCTCAAATGTGTTTAGGAGCCAAAACGAACTCCCCAAGAAAGTTCACTTTGGCCAGCTGTTTCGAACTGCCGAAACAAACTCAAAACGAACTTCGTTTCGGCATGATTTTGTTTGAAATGATGTCATATCAGTTCATTCTTCGATTTTGTTTGAAGTATATCGGGGCCTTAAGTCATGCAGATTTTGAGTGACCTGAGGTTAAATAAATGATGGCAGAACTGTAATTTTTGGCTGAACTGTCCCTTTAAATCACATGCTGACTTCCCTCGACAAAATCTGATCACAAGTAGTGACCGGTATAAGCGGTGACCACTTGTGATGGGATCACGTGAGACTGATGTTAATACCAGATGTAAACTGGGTCTTTGTATTTATCGCAGCTTTGATCTAATAGCCTCCTGCTTCGGTGGATGTCATGGGGCCTTTTTCATGCGGACTGTTTCTACCAAGACTCATTTCATGCAGAGGTCAGAGGTCAAACACAGTGGAGCAGATTTACACTGCCTTGTTTTTTTGAGCACAGAGCTGCACGATAAAACCCCAGAAAGTAATAAAGTCCTGTCACTTTCGGAGCAGCCCACCCGTCACTGGCCTCAGACTGCTGAATCACTTAAGACTTACTTAAAGGGGTTAAAACGAGCTGAGCTGTTGCCAGGCAACAAGGGACACCTCAGCAGCCACTAGATGCGGGGTGTAGCTACCCGTCCCTCTCGCACAGCCAGTGGTGAAAGCGTTGAAAGATTCTCACCGCATGCCCCTGCTCTCAAAGCACTCTAATGCTTCACACAGCAAGGCATGCTGGGATATATTATTATGGATTGCTGTTTGTATGCACTCCTGCCACAAGAAGTAGACACGAGTGGAAAGAGTTGGATTTTGGTGTTGAACTAAGACCTTCTCCATGTGAAATGCAATTCCCGTGCGTTCGCATTCACACTTTCACACTCCCAATAGGCCGCGGGCCATTGATTAGTTGAGTTTGAGCGCGTCTCTTTCGGTAGTTTGGGAGATGCCCTTGGACAGACGTCCTTGTGTCCTAACAGACCGCTTGGGGCTTATGGAGGCAGTGCCTGCTTTCCTGGCATAAACGCGCCGCTCTGACCTTGACCTGACTGAGTTGACCTGAAAGCTTTTAAGTAACTCTCTAAAACTGGATTCAGTCATGTGACACCATGTGAAGGGCTTACGTGTCACACTTGACTAGAGGTGTGGATGAGGGGTTTTTCATTCATATTATGAATTAACGACTTATCTCCTGTGCATGATGAATATTGATTCAGTGATTGATTTTGTATAACACAGAAATTACAAATTGTGGTGGACAAAGACTTTGCCTGGTTTCAGTCTGGTTTGGTGGAAAGAAATATTGTTACAATTCAGTTGTTTTTGCAACTTGCTACATAAGGCAAATATGGATGTTAGAAATATTCAATGTTGCTATTTATGTATGCTATTTGGCTCTGAAATGGTTTAACTGTGATTTTTTTTTTTCTTTCTTTTTTTTAGATTAGCACTTTGAAATTTAGTAAGGATTAATTATTATTCTAATTATTATTATAGTATAATAATAATAACAATAATTATATTATTATTATCTAACAAATTCTATCCAGCATTAGTATATTGTTAATAGTCAATACGTTATAATTAATTACCAAACAGGAATCATCATTTAACTAATAACCGGTTGTAACGTAGGGATAAATTTTTTTTATATATAAGTATTATATATTTATGCTTTGTTGTATTATTAAATTTAGTTTACATCAAAAAATTATAGAAATGCATCAATATTATAATAAATATTACAATATTTTAAAATCTAACAGTTAACAATTAAAAATTGTATAATAATTAGATTGTTATAAAAGCATTTTCTCATAAATATTTTATGGAGTCTATCTAAACTAATAATTCATTTTGGGTGGTGTTCTTTTTTTTTTTTCCTTTTTCTTTTTTTTTTTTAGCAAATTTCTTGAAATGGACTGAAAGATTCCCAGAAATGAACTGAACTTCACAACTCTATCAGCATTTTTGCTGCTGTAGCTGGTATAAGGTTCATGTACTCCCAGCGCACTGGGATCTGCAAAGTTTGCCTTTTTCACAAGTTGAGTTGGTATTTTTCACCCGGTTATAACAAAATAATTTCAGCTCCAGTGGACATTGAGCTGAAACCAGAATTGAGTATTTGAGTGTGCTGGATGCTGGACGCATGTGTGTCTGTCCAGAGACTGGATGAGGGCCATGTAGAAACTGGTTCACCTGTGGCCGCTGACCTGTGGTAGATGTTTGTTTACATGTGCTGTCGCTCTGCTTGTGTAAGTACATTTACATGGCTGATTTGGTCGCAAAGGCCAGACAGCTCACATAGAGCAGATCTTTTCTTTAAGCCACCTGTCTCTGCCCAGGGCTGCCCTTGTCAGTTATTTTAAGGTATGGCTTGCCCTAAATACACTTAAACAGGTTTAATAAAGGTCAATGATCAGTTTGACTAGGCCGCTTGTTGTTGCCCTTTAGATTTGTTTACGTGAATGTGTGTTGATATAATGTCATTTTCATTTTAGCTCATTCATTGCTTACCCATTATAAAGTGTTTATTCGCATTCTAGAGTCATTCTTATGGGCAGCATTTGTCATTTAGGTGGTTGTTTGTAGTGATGGATCAAAATATCAGGCAGGTAGATAATTGTTAATGGGGATGAACATTTTGAGCAATTTTGCACATATTAAATATGATTACAGTATTTGCTGAGATGTGTCCAGGGTGTTTGAGTTTAAAACTGGCAAAACCATTTGTTTTTGTCAGAGACAAACAAATTCGAGCTCGAGTTGTTGTCATTGTGAGCCTGACCGATATCTATCTATCTATTTATTTGTTTGTGTTGTTTGAAAACATGTTCTCAACTTACAGTAGTGAGACAAAAGACTTTCACTTCACTGTCAGCACAACACAACTCGAAGTTCCTCCATTGAGAAATGGGTAAGGATAAAAAATAATATTTTTTGTAATGTTTATTATTTTGTATTTTAAAATTATTTATTTGTAATATTTTAGTAGTAGTATTTTGGCAAAGTTTAATTCGACGATATTCGAAATTCAAAATGTTTTATGAAGCTATTTATATATATATATATTATATATATATTATATTATATATATAGATTATAAAAAAAATATACAATGATAATTTACATTTATTTATAAGTAATACGGATCATTTGTCAGTTGAGTGAAACCCGATTTTTGGTCTTTGTTAAAATGCCTTAGCTGGTACTTAGCTAAACTTGGGTTCTACAGCTTTCGAGTTGTTGGCATGTTGCGGTCTTGTTTTCACTGATGAGGTCATTTTCTAAAGGTCCTTAATCATAAATTGTGTATGTGATGTGTGTGATTCAGTCGCCGTGTTTAATGAAGGCATGTGTTGTGAGTGTTCCTGTCGTCTGATAAGACCCTTGTACGTCACTGATGCGAGGAGCATGTGCTCTCTGGATACTGGGGTTAATGAACCTGCTGTAGACTTTCTCTCTCCTGTGTTCGTGTTTTCTGAGCTCCCTGATCAGACTCTGCAGCAGTCTTCATACACTCCCTTTGAGAGGAATAAAATAAAGAAAAGTGGGCCATGGTGACCTATTTTTCTCACAGTTCAGGGAGGCCGAGGGTTGCGGTGCTGCAGTCAGTCAGATGGGGTGCAGGGGCTGTCGCCAGACGCAGCCGCACAGAAGTGGGTCAACGGCAGGAGCTGTGTCTTGTGAATGGCTTGTCAAACAGTATAGGGAAAGCTGCAAATGAAGCACACATTATACGCCCAAAACTGTCCATGGAGGTCCGAGGTCTCTCAGGGCCTTCACACCCATTGCCACCACTGGGATAAAAGCTGAGAAAATACAATATGGTATCAGTTACAGTTCAGAAACAATGGCTTTGCATTCTGCACATCGCAGCTAAATACAGCCATCACTCCTCTTAAGGAGTATATCTCTTTATATAGGTTTATAATTTTATTTATATATACATATTTTTATTCAAATATTTTGTCTACAAATCTCTTAACTCAAATATTGTCCGAAAACAATAAATTTCAGTTACCGTTCAGAAGATTTTTTTTTTTTATGTATAATATATTTATTTGTTTGATTATTTATGTGATTATTAAATAGTAAATTTTTATGGTTTTAAATTGTAAATTTATTTATTAAAAATGTTTCAAAAAAATTATGGAAATATATAATATTTTTTTTCTACAAATCTCTTAACTCAAATATTGGCTGATAACCAATATGATCCTGATATATTATTTTGTAGCGGTTTTATGGTGTGTGGACTTTATGAAACCTTTCAAATCTGTAAAGAAAGCTTCAGTCCAGATTCATGTATACTTAATAAAGGACCTCTTTGAGACAGATCTGAGATCATGAACTGATTCTCTTGGTCTCCTAAGCATTTCCTCAAAGTCGCTGAATTTACGAGGTGTGAATGCACAGCTCGAGTCAAGGTTTTTTTTCCATGGCTCAGGGTAATTAAGATGACATCAGTATCGCCACAGTGGTGAAAGCCAGGAGTCATGGGAGAATCACTGCATCATTATTACGCTGTTGGACACAGATCCCAGTGGGCGTGGCCTTTTATGACTGATTGTTGTTTTTGTAGAACGTAAAAGGTCAACGGATCCGTCAGCCTACTGAGAGAAAGACACAGAGCAGGAGACAGGACTTTGAACACCAAAAAGCGTTTCTTTTTGAATAATGACCGTTTATATTGCACTGTTCAATATTTGATTTAGGCAAGCTATTTGCATCTAACAGGCACAGGGAGACTTTGACCCGACCAGGAGTTTGAGTATTTGAGATTTTGAGTTGTGTTCACGCGCCACGGCTCTTATCATGAATGCTGTGAGTAATGGAAAGCAGGCCGGCCTGTGCTGGAAGTGTGGGGTGCAACTGTAAAATGTGGCAATCGTAACAACCTCAATATCAGCTCAGCGTGATGACGCATTACTCCAGAAATGACTCTGGTCCTTCAACTTTGTGAGAAATGTTTAACAAAAAAACAAAACCAACAACAACAACAAAAAAGATTTTGATTTGAGCTGCTTTATTTTGAATGTCTGGTTTTATTGTTTGACAGTGTAAAGTTTTGAAAACTTCTATTATCTGTTTTTTTTTATCCCAGGTTATTCTCTTGACTTCCAAAGTCAGTGCAATTATAAAGCTGAATTGAATTGACTGAACTGAAATTAAATTTCAGTTCATGTCATGATAATGCTCGTGTCACTTTTGCTTTACATGCATATTTCCTGACAGCTATAAGAATTTGTACCACTTAAAACGAATATATTCAATATTATTAAAGTATTAAAGCAATGATGTTAACGTTAATGATGGTGTGTTCTTGTTAATAATTGAGATAATTATACTGTAAAAAAATCATTTTTTTAAGTTATAAATAAAATATTAGAGTACGTTTTGCAAGAAAATACTTTTTCACTCTTTCTACTTAAAAAAAAAAAAGTTACTTGACATTTCTTTGTGATTATTTGTGAATTTTACTAGCAATTTCTGAGTTGAAAAAAAATTTTTTTTTTTTTTTTTAACTTGTTCAAGTTGTAGAATTGTCCTTGTAATGGAACCTTTTAATATACCATTTTATATTTTTTCATGATATTATCTGTTTGTTAATCACTATATTATAATCATTATATTAATATTAATCAGTTGAACTCTAAATAAACTTGATTAGTTGCTAATGAGCTCCATTACTTGGATAAAAAAAAACAATGCAGCATATAACAAGTACGTAAAGAGTATTTTAATAAAGTGTTTATTTATTGATATTTGTTATCGTCAAAGTTGTTTCATTAGTGTTTAAAACATGTAAATATCAGAAATCATATACCATTTGTGATCATTTTACCATTAGTTTGTAAATTGTCTTAAAGAGTTTTTAAAATGCACATATTTTGATGTACACATTTTTGATGTACAAGTTTTGTTGTACATTTTTCTTTCACTGTCTACCCCTATAGTGTGTTTTATCATGTTGGTCCACTTCTCGTCATGTCTACAGCACTGTTAAACCATGGCATAATCACTCTAACATCTCTTATGACTTACTGTTCCCTGCTCACTTCCCTAGTTTGAGTATGATTTAATAACTCATGGACTGATGCATTGGCATGAATGACCTTTGGTCTAATTGAGCATATCGTGTTGCGCAGGGATCGTGTCCCAAACAGGGCCAGGTGGGTGTTCCCGCGGTAATCTGATGAATTTCAGCGAAGGTGAGGAGAGCAGTGACGTCTCGGACTCCTGCGTGCTGCCAGAGGAGTCCATGGCAGATGGTTTCCAGCAGGATCACATATGATATGCGATAACGTTACAGTCAGGAAAGGTCAGTCGACACGGCACTGCAAAGTCTCCCACGAAGGACACGGTCCACGCATTTCTCCCCTCTTCCCCCACCTCGGTGTCAATGTACAGAGGACAGTCCAAATATTTGTTTAAAGTGATGAACCTTGTGCAACCAAGGGCACTGCATTTGCATGATGATAAAAGGCGCTTCATGCTCTCCTGTAACACTTGCAGTGTGTAACTTCTCTTTTTGTGTCATTTCTATTCTTCAGAAAGGCACTAGAGATGCATATTTGTCCAAATGGTTAGTTTTTAATTGTTTTTTTGCACTTTTATGATAGTGACTTAAAGTGCTGGGGAGACAAGTGAAATGACACATAGCAGCATGCTAGTTTGGTGCAGATGTAGCTGGTGGACCAGAAAGCCGTGATGTTCACCAGAAAAACATGCATGTTAACTGAGGACTGGTTTAGCTATTTAAAGGAATATTCTTGGTTCAGTTTTATTGTGTGTGTGTGTGTGTGTGTATATGTATATGTATATATATACTGTATTCTTCTATACTATTATAGATCTTATTAATATTTGAAGTATCTACTTTAAAATTTTTATTTCAGTTTTCAAAGTTTGTCATTTTTATTAGTTTTCTTTATATTCCTAATTGCCTTTAATTAATTTTTTTGTCTTCAACGTACCAGTAGTCTTACTTTCAGTTATGCAAAGGCACTGACGTTTTCTAAATCTAAATTTCATTGAAGTTTTCATCTAAGGTTTGTATTTTATTTTTATTATTTTTAATATTTCTATTTTATTTTAATGTCTTGTTATTTCAGTTTTAGTAATAATAGTGCTTCATCTTTAACCGTAAGCTTATTTTATTTCAGTTTCAATATTTCTGTTTTTCATTTAAGCTTTCATCTAATATTTATATTTTATTTTAGTTAACAGAAACATTTTTAATAGCTTTATTTAAGTATAACAATATAATCCTTTCCTTAAATAAAAGAGGCAAAAATTTAGGTTCTAGTGATACACTTACAACGAAAGTGAAATGTGTCAATGTAAATAGATTCAAATACTCACCGTTTTAATAATATAGCCAAAAATATATGGGCAATATGAATGTTAACGTGCATTTATGTTCGTTATATTCAATTTTATAATTTTGTTGCCATGAGAACATTTTTCCTAAAACAACCATAAATGTGATAAGAACCGCTTCACCGCTCAAATAATATGTAATTTTAATAGAAGAATTGATATAAGTGCTTTAATAACATTATAATTCTGCTTTTCAATCCTCCAGAAGTTAGGCCCGTGCACTTCCTTGTACTGTCCCCCCCCCCCCCCCCATCACTGTAACTCGCTCTCTAAAATTGTCGAAATAATTTTGTGGTAATCAGCGTTATACCAAAAATGCACTTAAACTGTAATGAACCCAGAATCTTCCTGTAAGAAGCCTTTTGAGGATAACAACATGCAGGACACAATTTTTTTTCTTACAAAGGACACAGTCATAAGGAAGCAGACACAATCATGATAAAACGCAACAACTTGGGTCCGATCTATCTCTAGTAGATGGTGCTATGGGGGATCAAACAAATGCAGAAATATATGTTATTTGGGGTGTTCAAAGAATGCAACAAACATAGGAAGGGACCAATCAAATGAATAAAAAAGGGTTCTCGTAGCAAAACCCCCACAATTGTATCCAAGTCGGAGTCGGGCCTGGCTATTTCTCAGATGGCTGGAGGATTCGTCTAAATAATTATCTGAAACTGGAGACAAGAACACTCTTCATGGGGCGCAGATTGTTTGTCTGCGCGTTGGATGAAGCGTATAAAAATGACTTGCACTGCGTAGAGACACATCTCGCACACGTCGCCTCTTCTGAGACTCAGTGTTAAGAGAGTTAACAAGATCAAGTCATTCAATAAGTCATCCCCGATGTGGAGGACATCACAGGCGGCACCATATTGAAAAGAGAGAGTATGAGACGTTTAAGGCTGATGGTTTACTGATGTGTGGGTTGGGGCGGTTTGAGATGTGCTATGCAGGCAAGATGCTCGTAGAAAGGTTTTTGATACATTGCAGATGCCAGTTCAACTGTACGCCTGCCGGGCGAAGGCAGCCTGACTGTCGCAGACGATGCATACATCAAAAAAAAAAAAAAAAAAAGTCGTGCATGCTGACAAACCCACCCCCCACAAAAAGAACCCCCCCCCCCCCCCCACCCCCCCCACCATGTGACTCCTGCAAC
Organism: Sinocyclocheilus anophthalmus; assembly: GCA_018155175.1. Lineage (NCBI taxonomy): Eukaryota > Metazoa > Chordata > Actinopteri > Cypriniformes > Cyprinidae > Sinocyclocheilus > Sinocyclocheilus anophthalmus. The sequence continues at coordinate 218,553 of JADLZN010003582.1, read as the reverse complement.
ACATCTGCGAGAGTGGAGAAGACGGGGGAAGGGGGGGGGGGGGGCCTGTCTATCCTCATTGTGGGTACAACCCCACCCACGCACGTGGTATAACCCACAGTCAATGTCTGTCCTGCGACACCACGGTGATGTTGGCTTGCATTGTATGTGCGCCAGTCAAGGGTGCTTCTTTGATTCATAACCTCCCGACGCTTTGAAACGTATCTCTGGTGCCAACAGTTATTCCGTTGCATGGCCGGGCACACATAAGTGGTAAATACATGGCTGTTTGAAAATGGGGCTGTAAGTGGAGATGAGAAAAGAAGTAGGTTTAATATGCAAGCTCAGCCCTTTCAAACGGGCGGCTCGCTGCCGCATGTCTCTCTCATGCGCTCTTCGCCCTACAACATCGATGCTATCTCGTTTATGACTCTATGGCAAGTGACTATTAACAGTTAAACGCTCTCTGTATAACGAGTCTGCAGTCTCACATGCCCGAGTGGCACCTGCGTTACACTTTACAGCGTGAAAAGACTTAGTGTAAAATTCCTTTTCAATCACAACGGACTTCTGTTCTTGTGAGTATTTGTGACACTGGAAACAACAAAAATAGTACTCGTGCGAAGCATTTAAAGGTTATTTTAATGACTTTATTGGTGTTTTTTCTGTATTTATATGTGGCTTAGTTTATATATAAATCTACACACACCTCACATATTTGTAAAATAAAAGGTCCTCGAAAGTCGGAGCGTATTTTAATTTATTGGAAGATGTACAACAAAAGGGGTGATAAAAAGAGCGGGGAGAAGGGGGGGGAGAGGGGGTAATCATCATTCTCAATATGGTGTGGTGACAGCACTACAGGCAGGAGAATACGTTAAGGGGCAAAGACTACAGTCCGCAATCCAAAGAGATATTCTTTTTCAAAGTTAAGAGTCAGCCACGCCTACCTAAAGCGGCTTGTTCTAACACGCTCCCACATATCTACGTCACCATGTGGGAATTTTTGCATAACGCCGCCCAAATGTTCACCAAAGAAAGAAGACGTAACTTTTATTCTTGCTGTTGCCGCCGCTGCCATGTTGTGAAGGTGCTGTGTGTTTCGTTGTGACAGCGAAACTACTTTGTTTGGCCTTCCCAAAATGGACACGACTAGAAATCAGTGATTAAGTTGTATGTACAACACTGTTCCAGAACATTTCAACCCATATATTCAGATGTGTGCTGTGCATTTTATGGAGGATGAGGACTGTTTCCTGCGTCTGTGGCACAAAGGCTGTTTCTATAAAGGTGGTGCATGTCCAACTTTGAAGGACACTGACTGGTACGCTCGTGCCTACACAGCCTGTAAGTAAGTGATATATCATTTTTATTATAACTAGTCCTTACAGAATTGGGCCAGACTGTACTTCAAACGCGCGTTTTGAGTATACCAGTAGGCTGTTGTTTTTGTGTTCTCCGAATCACAAAGGCAGACATGGTTTTATTGTTACGCAGCGCGATACGCAATCGCAACGCATAAAGACGTCGAAGCCATTATAAGCAGGAATATGGTCCCACTGGATGCAACAATTCTAATTTGATGGTTTTATTGGTTTTGTCTCGTCCTGCTGGAGACGGCATCACAGTATGTTAAGGGGTTTAACATTTCCGTCACACGCTTGAGGATTTTGGCCAATCATAACGCACTGGATAGTTGGCCAATCAGATCACACCTCGTTTTTTTAGACTGATGAGCTTTGTAAAAATTGAAGTGTTTCAGAAAGGCGGTGCATAGAGGAGACACAATAATGTACATTATATGGAAAATAATGTTTTTTTTTAACCTTAAACCGCATAAATGCATTGCATTACACCAAATAATGTTCTTTTTTGCAACGTCATATGACCCCTTTAAAGAACTGTTTCATGACTTTCTTTTAATTTATATTTATATATATATATTATATATATGTAGCTATATATGACCCTGGACCACTAAACCAGTTTTAAGTCGCTGGGGTATATTTTTAGTAATAGGCAAAAAAACATTGTATGGGTCAAAATTATAGATTTTTCTTTTATGCCAAAATCATTAGGATATTAAGTAAAGATCATGTTCCATGAAGATATTTTGTAAATTTCCTACCGTAAATATATTAAAAATTATTTTTTGATTAGTAATATGCATAGCTAAGAATTCATTTGGACAACTTAAAGGCGATTTTCTCAATATTTAGATTTTTATGCACCCTCAGATTCCAAATTTTCAAATAGTTGTATGTCGGACAAATATTGTCCTATCCTAACAAACCATATTTCAATGCAAAGCTTATTTATTCAGCGTTCAAATGATGTATAAATCTCAATTTCAGAAAATTGACCCTTATGACTGGTTTTGTGGTCCAGGGTCACACATGTGTGTGTGTATGTATATGGTTCGGAATCACTTAAAATTATTTTTGCAAACGTATAAGCTACATATATGATGCTTTTTTTGTCCTTTGCCCTATTTTTTTTATCAGTATATAATTTCTAATTTCTCCTTTGGTGTTCCACAGAAGAAAGAAAGTCATATGTTTTGAGTAAGTCAGAGTACAGTTTTTCTTAGCACGCTAACCTCTTAATTTTAGAGTGAACCCGGCTGACCTGATGTTGATTTCGAAAAAGAAAAGCAGCAGTCGTGTGCTTGAGGTATCGGTGCCAATCTAATCTGTCCCTCAGGCATCCGTTATCACCGTTTTGCGACTTTTCGATTAAACAGAGAAACCATGGAGACTAAATGATCAATAACCACTGTCACGATTCAAGATTCGCTCTGTCGTAAATCTTCCACCGGCTGGCGTCCAGCTCATTTCATTTCACATTTGCAGATTAGTTTCCATCTTACCCAAAACAGAAATGTTTTGAGATGATAAATTATACAATCACAAGAAATTTGTCAACAATTTCCATGCTCCATGACACACCGCTGAGAACGAAGTGATTGTATAGTTTGCATTGCAATGCATTGTCCTAAAAACACACATACCCAAACAGACACGCATAACACAGGAAGGTCTGTAGCGATGGCGGGGGAAGAGCATAAATCTTTAATATTAACGAGTCTTGCTGTGGCAGGAGACCCAGCAGCTTTGTCCCTCTCTCCTCTCAGCTCGCCTACGCTCCCTCGTCATTTAATTAACAGTAGGGAGATTATGGAGGCCCCAGGCCTGTGAAGATCTGATTTAAACATGGAAAAGTTACACTACTGTCGCTCTTTTGGCAGAAAAGGGGAAGTGAAAAGATGATTTGGCCCTCCAGTCTTTCACATTAGTGTTAGGTACCACAAACTATCTGATAATATATATATTATGATACAAAAGTCATGATTCAATACATCACCGTGCTTAACAGTATCATAATTGGGATTGAAACTGCAGCATGTGTGGAAGCGAAACTGTGGTTCAATTGCATGTTTCATGTCACTATTTTTCTGGTATGGCTTTGGCCACACCAAGAAATGCAGGGTTATTCCTTATTTAGATGATCTGCTTCTTCCTTAATTGAGGAAATTATATGAATGTGAAAATAAATAAGTATTGATATAAGTATTGATTGAAAATCTGGGAAATTTAAACCTGGAAATAAACAGATAATTTCACAAAAAATAAATAAATGAACAAAATAAAGCAATTTGTAATTTTTTATTATTTAAAAAAATATTTAAAGTTATTTTGCCAATTAAATTGTAAAATTGTTTTATTAAATTATGCAAAATAAGTTATGCTAAATATCAATATATAATTGGATCAGTATTATTTTGCCTAATTTCAGAGTTTTTACTCATTTAGATGATCTGCTTATTTGAAGAAATTAAGTGAATGAGCAAATAAATATGTAAATATTAATAAAAGTATTGATTGAAAATCTGGGATTTTTTTAAACCTGGAAATAAACAGGATATTTTGAACAATTTGGAGCATATATATATATATATTAGGGGTGGAACGGTTCAACTTACGGTTCGGCTTGTAGAGTCACGGTTTCGGTACGGTTCGGTATGTGCTATGTTTAGGCAAAAACTATACTGTCAAATAAAAATAAAGAAAAGAAAATAAGAATAATCTATCTAACTACAAGCAACAGCAGAAATAAATACAACTGAGTAAAGATACAAATAAAATAAACATTGATTTTCAGGTTTTTTTTTAGGTAGGTCTAACATTGTTTTTAGGTATAGAAATTGAATAAAGTAATCAAATGTATCATTGCATATTTGACTGTATAAATTGAAGGTTAATCTTTATTAAATTTACAAAAGCTATTCAATCAAGAGCATTGAGTGATTTCTTTGTTGTTGCTGTTTGATTAATATTAAGAAAGTGCTGTCACTTTAAGAGAATGCACTGATACAGTACGTTCAGCCGGTGTTCTGACACTGTATTTATCCTACTGTAAGGGTGGGTTTAGGGTTGGGGTAGGTGTACATGTTCATAAAGCCTCACACCTTATTAATATCACGCTGGAAGCAAAATCTGATAGGTAGCATTTTTCGCTATCGATTTGTGCTATCTATCTTTTTAATGGGAGGTAGCACAGTCTGAGTGGGTAGCACAAATCGTCAGAACACCTATAGGATACTTACCAAGACGCTTAATATTTGCGCACGTTCTGAGGCGTGGGTTTGTGCGCTTCGGATGAGCGCACGCACAAATCTTCTCACTGCGCACGCGAGCTTGTGTCCTCTGGCTCTTAATTGTTTAAACTGGCAAAGCTTAAATGAGTTTGGTTTAAACACAGATATCAATGTGTGTTGTTCAGGTCTCACCTGTGCGCGCGCTATCAGCACCCCGGTGATGACGGAATAAATGCTCATATTCCATCATACGGCATTCGCATTGAAAAAGAGTGAATGGTTTGTCCACTTTTTTCCCCCCCCATCGCTGTTGTCGTAATGTATTGGGAAGCCAGAATGCGCATCCATCAACAGAAACATATATTAGCTGAACCCTGTTTGTGTTATTTATAGCAAACCATATTACACATGCGTTGTCAGATTTAAGTTGAACCGCGGTCCTAGCGCGTGCCAACCTGTGTGGAGAACCGTATGGTTTCGTTTTTGTCCGCGAACGCCATTCCACCCCTAATATATATATTATATTTCTATTTATATGAAATAATTAATTGTATATACACTACCGGTCAAAAGTTAGGGATCAGAATGATTTTTTAATGTTTTTTACAGGAGTTTCTTTTATGCTCATCAAGGCTGCATTTTTTGATCAAAAAGACAGGAAAAAATTTAATATTATTGCGATGTAAAATAACGTTTTTCTATTTTAATTTACATTTCTATGTAGTTTATTCCTGTGATGTTAAAGCTGAATTTCAGCATCATTACTCCAGTCTCCAGTCAGTGTCACATCCTCCTTCAGAAATCATTCTAATATGCTGAGTTATTATCAGTGTGCTGGAAATTGGTTGGCTGCTTATATTTTGTGGAACTGTGATACTTTTTTCAGGATTCTGTGATGAATAAAAAATTCAAAAGGACAGCATTTATTTAAAATAGACATCTTTTCTAACAATATACAGTTCAAAGTTTGTGGTCATTAATTTTTTCTTTCTTTTTTGAAAGACATTAAAACTTCTTATTCTCAAGGATTGTTAAATTAAGATTGATTAAAAATGTAATTGTTCGAAATATTTATATTTGTGAATAATGCTGTTCTTTATAATTTTTTATTCAGTAAAGAATCCTTAAAGTGCGCAAAAAATATTTGGCAGCACAGCTGTTTCCAACACTGATAATTCTAATAATAAATCAGCATATTATAATGTTTTCTGAAGGATCATGTGACACTTTATACTGGAGTAATGCTGATGGAAATTCAGCTTTGCATCACATAAACAAATTATATTTTAAAGGATATTAAAATAGAAACTATTATTTTATATTGTAATAATATTTTCAAGATTACTGTTTTTTTTGTATTTTTTTGATCAAATAAATGCAGCCTTGTTGAGCATAAGAGACTTCTTTAAAAAAAACATTACAAGTCTTACTGATCCCAAACTTTTGACCGGTAGTGTATATGCAATGAATTTTTATATTTAAATAATTGGTTTAATTGTTTCCCAATAATTTGTACTAATAATTTGTATTAAGTTATGCAAAATAATGTTTTAGACCCTTCTATATATTGATATATGATTGGATCAGCTCTGTTCACCATGTTGGGTGTTTTGGAGTAGATTTTTGTGTCTTGGTGTCTGGTGCTGGATGAACGGGGCATGCCGGTAATCAGGTTCCAGTGCCCGCAGGCTAGAAACCTGGAATTATCGAACCTCGTGTGTTGCCCAAGCTCTTGCTTTTTCCTGGAACCGAAGCAGTTAATGTTTCGCCGTAATTGGCACCCACAGCTGCTCTCCAGTTTGACGGGGATGAGTTTGGAGCCTCTGCCTTGCGTGACAGCTGCCTAATTGGGCATTCTCCCCTTGTGGCAGGTGCCGCCTCCTCCAGCTGGGCTGCTGAAGGATGGCAGAGGATTACAGATGAGGACATGGTGACCCTCTCTACCTTCCGTTTGTTGTGGGGGGGGGTGGTGTGATATAGTTCAACGCCGTTGGGTTACCAGGAGGAGGAAGTGAGAGGGTGGGGTTCTGCCAGGTGGCAGATGACAGAGTGTCACATGACGGTGTCAGTGTGTCAAGGGCGCAGACATCAGCAGCGCTGCGGCAGCCTGTTTTTTCTCTTAATTCGTTTTGAGGTTTTCACTCTAGTTTTATAGCTCCTGGCTGTCTTTACACATCAGTTCGGAGAGGATGGCAGCTTCCTGTGTGTTCCTGTGCTGCTTCTCTTTCTACTCTTCAGCTGTGTGTGAAACTGCCAAGGTAAGGTTGTGTCCTCTTGTTAGAGGCGATTAATGATACTGGATGTGTAAAAATGAATTATTCCTGCTGATGTAAAATGTGCTGTTGGGTTTACTGTCCTGCTGCCTTGTTGACCACCGAGCGGAGGGGACTAACAGCACAGTGGCTAGCCGTGGCCTAGCTGTTAGTACATACTCTCACAAATTGAGCCCTACGGCTTATGTGGTGATGTGATTTTGAATTCCGCTCAACACATCAAGTCAACATTTCACATCTTGTTTCTTCTGCCAGTCATTTTCTTTCACCGTTTCATTGTCATATCAATAAAAGAGACGTTGCCTAGCAGATAGTGGATGCTTTGACATGCTGGATAGTAGTTCTGGTGCGCATGTGAACCACGTTTGAATCTTGGGTCATTTTCTGATCCCACCCTCGTCTCCCTGTTGTTTCCTGATGATTTTCCATTGACCATTAAATTACAGGTAAATAAAGATTAAATAAATAAAGTGTAAAAGCAGATTAATTTAAAAAAACTATAAATTATATTTAAAATAATTATAAAAAAAAAATACAAAAAATAGATTTTTTTTATGTTTTTTGAAGAAGTGTCTTATGCTCACAAAAGCTGCACATATTATTTGTTAAAAAATACAGTATGAAATATTATTGCAAATTTGAAGAACTGTTTTCTGTTCAAATATATTTTAAACGTAAGTTATTCCTGTGATGGCAAAGTTTACATTTCAACAGTCTTAAGTGTCACAAGATCCTTCAGAAATCAATCTAATATGCTGATCTGGAAATATTTTCTTTATTTTATTATTTTGAAACAGTTGTGCTGCTTAATGTTTTAATAATATATTTTGTGGAATACAGTTTTTCCTAGATTATTTGAAAGTTCAAAAGAATAATTTAATGTGTCCTTACTGAATAAAATATTACAATAGTACTTGTAAAAAAACTGCTAAAAAATATAGTATTTTTGATGGTAGTGTACATTAAGATCATTTTATACCAGCATGGTTTTTCCCCCTTTTTATTTTTTTGATTGTGAAAGAGGAGGAAATGATGGCGGGAATGAGATTCGGGAAATCTATGAGCTGGATTGAATTTGTGTTGGATGACAAATATTTTTTTACTTAATTTAGCCTATGTTTTTGTGTGCAGATAGAAGTGAGTCGGGAGGTGGGGTTTTAAGATTCAATCCATCCCTAAATTATGAAAATTGGTTTCTCTCTGACATACCTTTCCCCTGAGTGGTTTATAGGTGTTTGCTCATGTGTTTTTTTATGTTTCCCTCGGGTGCATCTGTACCTGTGTGTGGCGGCTACAGGTGCGTGTTTGGTTTCTGTTTTGTATATTCCTGGCTGTAAATGTTCCACGTGCATGTGTTTGTGTTCAAACGGGGCCGTGCAGCTGGGGTTGTACTCAGGTTTGACTTTCACCTTTTTTCCCCCCGTAGCTGTTTTGAAAGTGTCGAGTGGAACGACCATGTAATCTGTACCCACACAGCCTTGAGGGCAGCGGTGATCAGCCCAGGTGTTTTCTCATTCCCTCCAGCCAAGGAAAGAGTTGAATGTGTGTTTGAGTGAATGTGTGAGAGCGATTTGTGTGTGTGTGTGAGAGAGATTCATTAGTATTCTGCTGAGGAGTCCTGCCGGTAGAGCAAATTGATTACCACACTTCACCTGTCTGAGCCTCCTGAGATCTGCAGCGAAGACACCCGCTCTGTCTGCGCTCCCGTCGCCTCCGTAACGGAGGGCCGCTCTCATTAGCCGTCATTAAACAAAGCTTATAGTCAAGACACTGTTGTCTTACGTAGTTCTAGAAAGTGTGAAGATTGCTGCTATATCCTGTAGCTTCATTTTTGGGGAGGGGGGGGGGGGGGGGGTTTTTTGAAATGGAATTCAGGAGTTGTTAAAGGTGTTTTCTTGGAGGGGAATGGATCGTTTGTGAATTTGTGTGTGCTTTAAATTGAATCATCCGTCTAGGTGACCTTTTGGAGTAAGACTGCAGTAGCATGGGAATTCATATCTGTGCTAAACACTTGTGAAGTCCTGAAGAATGAACCTGAATGCACCACAGTTGCATGCCATTCAGAACGTTATTCCAACTTGAAGTAGAAATGAAATCTGAAATTGAACTAGGACTTACATTTGAATTTGAATAGTAGAATTAAAACTAAATCACAATGGAAGAACTCTTTATTTCCTTCCTTTCATGCCATTAGCGGTTAAATTTCTTTGAATTACAATTCTGTAAATTCCACTTCCTATCATTTGCAATTCAAATTCCAGTTTGTCTTCTTGTGGGAATGGCCAATTCAATTCAAAGCTTAGAGGTGTAGCAGGATCTGTGGTGTAGTCATAGTAGGAGCAGCGAGGAGCAGGGTAAGATTTTGAACTGCCTGTGTTGTGATTAAGGAGACAGCGGGTGAGTAGATATGGAGGAGTTGGCAAGTGGAGTCAAAGTGTTTTCTGCGAGTAGCAGGAGTGTGTGCGCTCTACAACCCCAGTGATAAGAGTGGAGAGTGAATGAGATGCTGTAATTGTACTCGGGTGGCATTTCGTTGGCAAGTTCTGCCAAAATTTTTGCCAACTGGAATGATGTGCCAAGAGGAGGAACCCAGGTGCTTTGTCTTTTCATTGGTTAAGTGCACTTAATCAATTAAGAAATTTAATAGGATCTGTTTTGAATGTCATTTCTAGCTGTACGCTGAAGTTTATAAATATGAAAGTACTGGAGTTCCTTATGAGCCGAGCAACAGAATTTAATGAGCTGTAGGAAATAGTGACCTTATGCAAGTATATTGTATGAAATTTATGGTATGGCACTAAGTAATTCAGTGTCAAATGTAGACTTGAATTTTATTTATTTGATTGTATTAATGTACCATTTTATTTTATTTTATTTGTTACATTTACAACCTCTTTTTCTAAACGGCACAATCATAGCACGTCGCTCCTCTTATTTAATTTTCTCGAGCTATATTGAATTTACAAAATCTGTCCGGCGTATCTGAGTGAACACCAGCTGCCTACGATAACATGATGGAAAGCGATTCACACGGCTCCCTTTCCTTTAAAATTTCTTTAACCTTGGCTTACCTTTAACGCCGGGGAAGCGTCTGCCAGTGTGGTGTCAGATATTAGTGATACGTGCAGCAAGGACTGGGTTGTCACTTTTTATTAACACTGAGCGCTTTGCATGGACTCCAGCTGTTGCGTGCACTGAGACTCAGACGCACTTGACCTTGACTCGCAGCACAGTTCCTGCGGCTCACCCTATTTTTAATCATGCATTTTAAATGGTGCAAATGGATTATGGTTCCTTATAATGGGGATCATTCATTAACCTTTTTTTTTGTTAGGGTACTTTGTGGGACTGGTTGAGTTCCAATTAATTTCCTACCCTACATGCGAGGAACGCCAGATTGGCTTTGGATATCAAATCCCTGACATTTGCGTCAAGAAGTCCGGCATTCGCAGTTAAGGCCGTTTTTTTTTTTTTGGTCCAGCTCCTCAAGGGAAATTGCCTCTCAGCCACTGATGATGGTTTGACCTTCCTGCTCATGGTGTCTGGGTGAGCAAAGAAAGACGCCCTGCCATGATAAAGCTTCCTGTCTGCCACTGTTCCCTTCACTACTGGCTAGTGAAATCACTTAAAATGCTGTTGGGTGTGAATGTTTGACATTGTCAGAGATAATGGATAATCACTTGCAGACCGCTGGAGGGAGAGAGACGGAGGGGAAAAGAGGGAGAGAGAAAATATTTTGTATTTCTTGTGCAAAAGGGTCATGTGTGGGACAGGCGAATGGAGGGTATGCTGTGAGATCGCACCTTAGACCTGTATTTCCTGTCCCATGTGTGCCTGCTTCTTCTCAAAATAAGGTCTTAGGAAATACAAGTCTTATTTGTTGGAATCGTTGATTTGAAGAGTCTTGTGTTGTTTTGGACTCCAATTTCAGAATTGAAACTCAGAAGAAAGAAAGTCATATATTATAAGTCATATTAAAGTGGCATGAGGGTGAGTAAATTATAACAGAATTTTCATTTTTGGCTTTGCTTTATCCCTTAACAGTTTGCTTTTGTTTTCATGGACGAGATCTAATCTAGCATGATCCGATTGTAGCCCAGTATTGATTTGTCTTGAATGATGTGTTTATTTCATTATGGTCCAGTTTTTCAGCCTGTCTGTTTATCTTTTTCTCCACCTGTCCCAAGTTTTAAATTTTATTTGTAGGGTAGTAGCACCTCCTTTGGCGGGAAATTAATCTTAATCTGCCACATTAAGATTAGCGTGAGACGTCAGATGGCCTCGTTCTAGCAGGTTGTCCTCTTTGTTGTTAAATTTAGGTCAGTGGCCCAGGCTGATTCTGTAACTGAGACTGAATTAGTTAATGAATTAGTTTTCCTATTTGCCGTCCTTACTGTTGTAACCTGTTGCACCCGACCTTTGCAACTTAATGCAGTTTGCATCAAATTTAAATGTGTGTGACCTTGTGCTGATTCTCGCAGGATTTTACTGTCATGTCATCTTGAGGATCTTAAGTTACTACGGCACATTCAGGATATTCAAGGCGTGAGCATGCTGTTGAATTGCTGTAACAGCATCCCCAGTTCAAGGTCAAGCTTAACTCCTCGGCAAACCGCTGTAACATGTTACCCCGTTGCTGAAGGGGCAGGACATGGAGGGTAAGATGTTCTCTGGCAGCTGAGCACTGCTTTAGGGGAGCTGGAATCCTGTATTAATTAACCTTTGTGGTGGTGGCCCTGACAGTGGGAAGTCAGGAGTGTTTATGGAAGCAGTTCTGACAGGGTTCAGACCCGTCGAGCGAGCAGCCAGCGGTGCTGTCATGTTATCTGATGCCGTGGCTCTGTGGAGGAGCGGTCTGACAGGTGTGCCATGTGTGCCCCTCTACACCTGCCAGCCTGCTGAGCCACTACTGGCCTGAGCGTGAAGGGCTGCTGACAGCCGTTTTTAAATGGGTATTCACTTCTTTAAGCATGTTATGCCAGGGAGACTGTCATATCTGAGAAAGAAGAAAAACTTGTTTTACTGAATTTAACAAAAGTTTTAATGTTTTTCTGTCATATTGTAATTTATTATTTGCACACATGTGAAAGAGAGTCGTTTTAAATGTTGCAGGTGAATTTTGTGAGTGACTTTTGGTGATATAAGTGAAAATTTTTAAGCACAGCAGGCAAAATGTTGTCCATCTTACTAACAAAGTTTAAGCAAATATCTATCTTTTGAGCAAACATTGTGATTTTTAAAAAAAAACTTAAGATGTTCATTTACTCTCCCTAATCTGTGAACTGACAACTCTCAGAAATGCTCAGCAAGTAATGGATATAAAAATACCTTCTTTACACATGAGAACAAGCATTGAGAGGTCCTGAAATGTTCTAAAGAAAAAGTTGGGTGGCAGAGCAGTTTGATTGACAGTTGCTGCAAGAATGTTCCTATAAAGTTAAGTTTCTATAAAGAGTTTGTCCAACACAAGTTTTATGTTCACTCTGAAGTTTTTTTTATTTTTTTTTATTTAATTAGTTCTTCTGTGATAATTGGTTTTGACAGAGACTTCAAAGAAAGTTACAGTGGTTATTTTGATGATGCTGGCATGTTGACGCCTGTCACTCATGTAGTGTTTTCTTTTCTTGTGCTTTAGGTTCCCGTGTGGCCACGTCTGAGATCAGAAGAGCAAACAGGCAACGCTGAGCCATTGGTTCCTCCCAGAGGATCTCCCAAATATAGAGCTTATGGTTCATCAGGACAGAGAAACCTGCTCATTCCTCTGGTTGTGCTTACAACATATTTTAAAGCAGTGCGGATTTACTTATAGAATGCGCAGCGATGCCAGCTGGGTTTTCGTGCTTGACATTACAAATGCCCACTGGTCCTATTTGTAAAACTCTTTGACTGAAAAGGAACAAAATCCAAAGCACGATTGGAGTTCTCTGCTCTCATCATTTATGGCACAGATCTTACTAAGACATTTTCATTAGTTGTAAAACATCACATCAGGGCATCCTACTGTTGAACATGACTCATGGGGTGGAGTCTGGCACTGAAACTCACCAGGATTCTGCTGCTTTAACATATCTGGAAGGTTTGCTAATGCATCCGGTCACCACTGGACCTGCTGCTACTGCTACACAGAGGTCAGAACCTGTCCAAAACAATGAAGAGAATGCCAACAGGGTGACTAGGGTGTTTCAGCTCCCTAACCATGGCTCCCCCTCACAAGACAAGCGTAGCCCACCTAGTGCGGCCTCACAGCACCTTAAAAAAGCCAGGCTGCTTCGCTCAGGAGCATGGAGTGAAGATGACAGCCAGAAACAAACAGGCACTGTAGCAGAAGTGAACGGACAGAGAAAGAAGCACTACAAAGGAGGCCTGGATGGCTCTGAGCAGGGGGAGAGCACCTTGCTCGCTTCTCTGCTGCAGTCCTTCAGCTCTCGGCTGCAGAGTGTCGCCTTGTCACAGCACATTTCTCAAAGCCACAAACCGCTCGACAGGGACAGCAGTGAAAGTGCTCCTGCTGATAAGGAAACCTACCAGAGTTACGGCACAGCATCAGGCCGCCTAAAAAGCCTCATGAGGAAAAGCAAGCAACAGAACCATAACACCGTGCCTTACTGTCGTCAGAGCAACCAGAACAGAAGCTCAGATTCTCCTCATTCTGCCCAGCCCACTAGCTCTGAATCCATGTCCTGCACTGAGCAACTCAAGGCTGTTGCCAACATGGTACACACTAGGTCCAGTCCGGCCCCTTCACCCAAGCCCAGTGTCGCCTGCAGTCAGCTGGCCTTGTTGCTGTCCAGCGAGGCTCATCTACAGCAGTACTCCAGAGAGCAGGCCATGAAAGCACAATTAACTAGTAGATCAGCCAGCGAGAGGCTAGCAGCCATGGCTACTCAACAAACGCAGGATAAGAGGCCTCCCAGCATGGGGCTGCCAACAACTGCCCCAGACATGCTAAGCTCCTTAAATGTTCAAAACGGAACACTCCCCCCACCAGCAGTAAACTCCAGCAAAAAAAGCCCTTCCCTTTCCTCACCCTCCATGAGACCCCCCAAAGAGAGACGGCCCTTTGACAGACATAGTCGACCGCCACAAAACTGCAGCAGCCTGTTGCTCCTACTTCTGAACAACCACAACTCCCAGCAGCAGCTCACCAGGAATGGACACCTGGAGGATGACTATGGCATCCTCCCGAGCCGGGCCACCTCCCTGCAGTCTGACAGCGAGTACTCCAGCCAGGATAACAGCCTGACCAAAGACAGCAGTGATGCTGAGAGCTTCTCCAGCTGTTCCCCCATCGACCTCTCCATGAAAAGCAAAGCGCTTTGCCAAAAATCCGAAGCCTGCTCTTCCTTAACCCCCTCTGTGGATAAGCTCACAGAGTCTCTCATAAACACGTGGAAGCCGGAACCTTCTGTGCCAAAGGTCCGTGAGGCCACAGATCTGGATACCAGCCCAGACGTGAAATCCCATGATAAGGTCACTCTAATGCAGTTACTGCTGGACCACAGAAATAACGAGAAGGTAAACAAAAGTTCAGTTAATCCTAATTTGAGGCCTGACGCAATAATCAGCAGCTTGACTGCAGGCCCACTTAAATGGATTGGCACACCTGAGGACAGCAGAACGTGGAGTCCTCTGGACTGGCAAACCGCTAACTTCAGCTCGATCTCCCCTTCATACTCCTTTCCCTCACCCCATGCCCAGTCCAGTCCCTTAGATCTGTGTAAGTCTAAAGCTCACTCAAGTGAAAAGACACTGGAGCCTCCTTTCAGTGCCAGCAAGCTACTACAAAATCTGGCCCAGAGTGGTAAAAACAACTTGTCACCCTCTCCCCCTCACAAACCGACAAGCAGAAGGCAAAGCCCAGAACTTGAGCTTGACAAGCCTCAGGCACTTTTGGATCAACTTGTCGTTCCACACAAGCGGAACAGAGCCTCCATGCTAGATGGAGGTTGCCCTCCTGCTCTCCCAGCTCATAAATTTGAGCGATCACCCCCTGCGTCAACACAGATAGAAAACCTTCTTGAGAAACGCACGGTACTGCAGCTTCTCCTGGGAACAGCTTCCCAGAAGGAAAGAACCAGTGGGCACAGAGTCTTGGAAGAAACCTCAGGGGGACTGGAGAAACCTCAGAGGGGCTCTGTCAACTGTGACGGCTCAAACGGACCTTCTCCGCAACTTAAGATCAAAACTGAGCCAGTAGAGGAGAATCTTTCATCAGATAGCTCTGATGATGGGGTGTACAATCAGAGACGATCATCACAACACTCACCTATTGCTGAAGCACGGGACACAATAAAATCTGAGCTATGTCCTACAGAAACAGCTGCTAAATTTGGACTTCTCAGCCAGCTTTTGAAACAGCAGAATGCTACCTACCATTCAAACCCACATACCAGGCTCCTCAGAAATTCTGTAAAAGAGGAGCCAGTGGATTTTCAGAGCCCTGTTCCTAAGAAAAGAAAACTGTGCATTGAGCTAGCAGAGCACCTAAGTAATGAACTCTGTCAGCCGTCTCAAGATACCACTAGTGACAATCTGGTGTCTGGAACACCTGAATTTAAAGGTAGAGGGCTGGCAAAACCAAAAGAAGAAGAGTTAGTAAGGAGTCCTAGGAGCAAAACCCCTCTCTCCAGAGAAAGCCAAGGCTTCAATGTTCTTAAGCAACTCCTCCTGTCAGAAAACTGTCTGAAAGAGCTACCCCAAACCAGAGGGACCCCAAGTCCCTTCATCCCTCAGGCAGACTGTGCAGCCAATGGGAACTTAACCCAGTCTTATTTCCCTCAAGAGTTGTCATACTTACCGTGGTACCCCTATTCTCTCAATACAAATCCCAAAACACCTGCACCTGTTGATACCACTGGGGGGTCGCTAGTTTGGGCTAAGGGCTCTCCTAAAGCCAGTCCTAAACCTGTTAAAAAAGAACCTGAGGGGTCTCCTGGAGAAACTTTTATCAGGGAGGAGAGATCCAGTCCAGACTCACCCCCTTTAACCAGGTCTAATCCGATTCTTTACTACATGCTTCAGCGGGGGAACGGTCAGCTCAGACCTGAGATCCCGGATCAGGTGCAGCCGGCCCACTGCGTCATGGGTGCAAAAGTGGAGTCGTGTATTGACTATGAGCACAGAATAAACTCTACAGTCCACAGACAGACTCACAGCTAGAGAGAAGAGAGCCTAAACGGCTCTATGAAAAAATGGTAGATATGAACTGCCAAAGACTGAGAGAAGCTGAAGAACTGTGTATGTTCATTTGTCTATAATATCGTTTTTTGTTTTTTTTTCATTTAAAAATAGAAACTGAATAAATGTAACCATGGGACATGGTAGTTCAGTTAAAAACATTTGGCTTTTGCCACTGCTTTAAATGATTTCATTTGTCCATTTGTTTGATTTGTTGTTTTTACTGATGTCATAAGGTGATGCTCCGTGATATAATTATTTTGTATGCACATATTGGAATGTTTTTTTTTTTGTATGTATGTATGCTAAGCTAACTGCTTTGTCCAGCACAATGTAAAATGTCCACCATGAAAAGCTTTTCCTTTTTCCACAACTGAAACATTTATGAAGAACATCCTATTATGTGTATTATTGATGAATCCAGAAATGTTACTGCTAATTTCACAATATATTTATCTACAGCCAAATCAGGACCCTTTTCATTTTATTGAGGCAAAGAAAATTGTACATTCTAAGCACAATATTGGATTTGTGGCATTGAAATGTTTAGTTATAAAGTATATTTTCTTACAGCAGAATATAAAGGAATGTCAGTGTAATCTATCAGGTATCTTTCTTGTAAAGCTAGCTGAGGTCAAGAGGGTTTTCACATGTGATCACAAGGCAGCAACATTTACTGGAATGTTCTATAATTGTAGCGTAGTCAGATTTACAGTGCTTTATTTTTCATCAGGAATGAAACTATAGCTGTTATGTGGTGATAATGGCATGACGTTTAAAGGTGTCATAGGATGCTACATGCACTTTTACAAGTTGTTTGAACTGAAATGTGTGTTGGCAGTGTGTGTACACAACCACCCTATAATGAATAAAAATCCACCCAGTGGTTTTTTAAAAATCTGGTTAAATGTTTTCCCCTTTCTCAAATCGAGCCGATCTCAGATGCCTGTCTGTGTGACGTCACACAGACAGGCCCCTCCCACGATAGTTTGATTGACAGTAGCGTTTCAGCACAGACTGGACTGGTGTCTTACCTTAGACCCACCCTGAGTGACTGTCATCAGTCCGCCATTGTTTCACCGCTGCAGCAGATGTAGACAAGAATGACTCTTAAGCAATTGAGGTCTTCTGTTGTTGGATGTTATAATGAACATAGCAGTCGTCATTTACTCCCGACATCTGAGCCGCTGAACTCGCAGTGGATTACATTGTTTCTGAAGGGAATGCGCCCCCGATCTACATAAATGTGTCTGTTCGCGCGAATCATTCATGATCCAGCCTCATTTACAGAAGAAGTGAGCATAATGTTTTGTAATGAATCCTTGCAAATCGCCTTTCTTAATAATGTGCTAATTAGCAAGTTTCACGATGAATGCGGCTGAAGTAAACTGTCTCTCTGAGAGCAGCTCGGAAGAGAGGGGAGGGGTCAGCATAGCTCGTTAACATTTAAAGGAAAATGCTACAAAAACGTCTTGAGCTGAAAAGAGCTGTTTTTGACAGGGTAAAAAAAGGTGTTTTTTACACTACCATTGAACATTTTTAACCAAACTGTGTTACAGACTTTTCATTAAGACCCTAAAGAATCATATCAACTTGTGGAAAATGGGCATCCTATGACCCCTTTAAAAAAAAACCTGAGTGTCATATTTTTAGCCAATGAAATGTATCTTTTTACAATTTCTATAATTTGTTGTTTTGTATCTTATCTAAAAATCCTATATGTAGCATTTACAGTGTTGACAAGAATTTGAATATTGAAAGAGGTGATACAGTTTGTCCACCAAAGCCATGAGGGGTAATTATATTTATGGATACTGTTTGAATCAGACACTCTACTGAGAGAAGGGATTGGAATTCAGTCTGATTCTTTTGTTTTTTTTTTATGTTCACTTTATTTGCATCTTTTCAGTTTTTTTTTTTTTTTTTCAGATAAAGGCCCATTACTTGAGTCTTAAACATTATCCAAAAAACCCCCCCACAGATTACAGATTTTATTCCACGTTCTCTGTACGATTCATATGTTTTGACAATGATTAGATACATTTATGTAAATATTGATATCAGGATAACTAGTTTGTATTGTTCAAGACAAAAAAAATTGTTTTTAACGTCTTGCATTGTACATAAGAAAACTGTAATAATGTAAATATGGGTACTGGAGGACGACGCTTTTCTGCATGTCTATGTTGTGCTAACGATAATCTTTGTTCACATCTACTGCTCTGTCCGAGGCTCTTTGCTGCCTGTAGCATGCACATGCATGGGGAGTCCCTGTGTTATGGGGAAATGTCAAGTGTTAAAATAGATGTTTTTATCATGGCGAGATGGGTACTTAAACCATAATCGTCTGCAAATGCAGTCCTTGACTGTTCAAACCTGCGGAAATATGTGCATATTTTTTTCCTGAATGTTTTTGTTTGTTCTCGGTTTAAAAAAAAGAAAAAACTAAAAACAACATTGCTTTGTTTAATTTAGAGACACTCTGCAATGTTGTGGCTTTGCATTGTGAATAACTAAAAAACTTGTTTTCATATACTCCTGTGATGACTGGAGACTTTTGGTTTTCTTAAAATTCTGTCTTTGGTGTTTATTTGCACTGATAGTGTAATAAAATATTGAAATGCACAGAACTGAATGAAGGTTTGTCATCTTTTGCCTATATTTACATATGCAAGGTTACAGCGATTTTTAATAAATAACTTTACAATGAGGCCAGAGGTCAAATTTTAACCCTTGACAGTTGTCGGATTTACAGATGAACATGAGTGAACCAGTCGAAAACAAGCTTTCAAGATTGTTTTTTTAACTGCTCGGATGTACACAGAGCATCTCCATGCAACCAAGTGTGAGAATCAGGTTAACCAACAACACTTAACATTTGAACCACCAGCATTCATTGTGACAATCACAATCATCAAGTGAGCGCAATATATAAAAAGACTTTCCAAACTGGTATTTGCATGACTGCCAGTTCTCAACAATAGCAGGAAAGAGATGGTAAGGAGGATTTGGAAAACATTGTTTCATAATTATGGGAAAACAGGTAGTTGGCTTCTATTTTGTAAAGTGCCTTGTCCAACCATTGTGAAAGAAATGCATTGATCTCAATTTTGCTCTTCCTTTCGGCCACTTAAAACTAACGTCAGAGTAAACATTTCGAGCCAACATTGGTGCATTGCATGCATAAGGATTATTACATGCCCATTGTCCTATACATGCATTAAAAAAAAAATCAACAATATACACAAGAAAAATTACACAAGCACACATTTTATGAAAAATATTTCACAGTATTAATTTGTTAGGTTTTAAATGACAATATAAAACAATAGAACTGTATAATACATGCAAAAATGACTTGAGTTTTGATATTTTGTTACCGTTTTTAAGTGTGATGAAAATGTCAAAACTTATTTAGGGGCCGCTGGAAAGTGATTTTACATTTCACTGCATGTTTCCACTTCCAGGCTCTTTCTGAAGGAGAGGCTTTTGTCTGCCTTCTTTCCCCTTCCTTAATCCTCTAATGAGGTTTCTTTTCTTCAACTTCACATAACCTTTCCTCCATGTGAACTACTCCATCCATAGATGCTTATCATGCTTGAACTGCCAGTAACCCCCGGTTTCCTTTTGGCTTCAAAACAGAGGAGAGGGCAAAGGCACAAGTCACACATCTGAGCCGGGGTCAGCGTTTAAAGCGCCCAAGCGGCCGATTGTCTGTCTCACATCCTCTGATATCCTGTGCCGGTGGATGGGAGGTTTGGAGGCGGCCCAGGAATCTACTTACAATTTAACTACAGCCCACTACACAAAGGAAATGGTTTGGTCTTCCAGGAAGACAAAGTACTCGGGTCAGCAAGGTTCAGCAGGTTGAGATGGAGGTTTGGAGCCGCTGTGTGTATTTCCTGCGTCGCAGCACGGCCTCCTGGGTCAATGTTTAACCTGAATCCATCACAATTCACAGCTGCTGGTGGAGAAAACACTCATTCACAGGTGCTTAATTACATCTGCTGCAGCGATTCTCACGGCTTACTGACAAAATTGGTCTTTGACAAGGAAATTGTGTAACGTTAATTTGCCACTTAAGAGACAAAGCTTCACCTATCTATCTATCTATCTATCTATCTATCTATGTATTGTTCTTTCATTTAGTTATCTATCTCTATCTATCATCTATCTATCTATCTATGTATGTATTGTTCGTTCATTCATTTAGTTATCTATCTATATATCTATATCTGTATTGTTCGTTCGTTCATTTAGTTGTTCAATATCTATCTATCTATCTATGTATCTATGTATTGTTCGTTCGTTTAGTTATCTATCTATCTATCATCTATCATCTATCTATCTATCTATGTTTTCTGTCTATAAAATCTAAAAGCCTTTGAAATTCAAGGCTTTTAGATTCAAGGCCCCTAAAATTCCCCTAAATTTTGTCTTAACAAACTTTGCTTTTATAGTTAGTTACTTGTATGTGAGGCTTTTTAAATTCAATGGATTTTAATTCTACTTCCTTACAATTCTGTATCAGTTCAAATTCGAGATCTGAACTGTAATATAAAAATCATTTTCAATTTAACTCTGAATGCAGCACAACCTGCATTGTTTGTTGTGATTACTATCTTTTTTTCTATTTTTTTTAACAAGAAGCTGCTTGAAACAAGGTACACTGTGAAAAGCCTGTGTAAATGAATTCAACTTTCTTTTATATGAGCAATAAGCCACTAGGGGCTGTGCATTATAGCAGTTTTTCCCCCATCTGAAGGCATTTTTCTGTGTGAACACAAACAGCCATTAACTGTGGTAAAATCACTCAAACACATGTCTTGGTCTGGCCTCTTTCTTTAATCAGGAGATATTCTATGTTTCCATTGTTTCACCCGCTCCCCTGTGCTGGATGCTGGTGAAGGTGAGCTTCTTGAAGTCTGTGCCAGAGCCTCAGGGGTTGTGACCTTTGTCTCTCTCTCTGACATCTTCAGCTCACTCACTGTGGTTGATCTGCAGTTGCCCTGCAGCTGTGACCCCCTTCCTCCCTCCCTCCCATTTCCCAGCAGCCCCCTCTTCAAAGGCCACCAGAAATGTGACAGCTGGCAGAAGAACTTCTCCTTTCATTAAGAGCGCTCACTGAGCCCTGTTGTTGATCGCGGGCAACTGGTGGTGTGTTGACCTCGTGCCACGGAGCATATAAAAGAGCTTAAAATTGATTCACACTTAACTTATGTTGGAGTTAACGTTTCATGGCTTAATGGCACGATAAATGGACTGGTACTTCAAGTTCAGTGCTGGAACAGATGTGGTCTTGTGACCTTTGATAATGTAAGGCGTTGTTCATGATATGAGAAAACCTTGAATATGCAAGCTCAGTCAAACAAGTTTTCGTTATCAGTCTTATCTTTTCATAGAAGATTTTTTTATTTACTTTAATAAATAGAACAATTATTAAGTCTGAGAGCAGATTGGAAATTAAATATTAAGTTGAAAGTGGTTATTATATATTCAAATTATAATAAAACTTTAACAAACTAATAAATAAAGGAAGTAGATTATTATAATATTTATGAAAAATATTAGTATATTATATATTATATACAGTATACGTGTCTCCTATTTTTGACCCTGCTTGTATAATAGTAATAAATTAATAAAATAAAATATAGTTTTATCAATTTAACGATTAAAACTTTAATAAATAATTAGTAAGATATATTAGGAACAATTTCATAGATTACATATTTCTTTATTGTGACTCGATAGTGAGAAAGATATTGATTTTTTCTATATTTTAAATGATTAAAATCGCAAACATTAGAACATATTGTTTTAATATATAGGATTATATAAGTATAATTAACTCTACTTTGTAAATTTTAACAAATTAGTACATTAAAATATATGGAAAAAATACAATGTAAAGATATTAATAAGATAACATATTTTAGATATTATATATTAATTTTTCTCTTTTTGGATTTATATTTATTTTTTATTATTTATTTTTTCTTTCGATTTTAGAACTTTTATTTTTCTTTAAAGATGTTCTATGTATGACCAGCTCAAATTCAACTTCATGGGTCATGGACTTTTAGTGCAAACATTTCTACAAATCATTTTTAAATGTGAAAGCGTGCTTTAGTGTCAAGCAATCTCACTGAGGCCATGAGATTAGAACTACTGGTTCTGAGTGCAAAGGTCAGAGAGTGACTGCCGTAACCAACGCATATCTACAGAATATTGCCGAAGATTCATTTCCACTTTCAAAGTTGAGGAAATTCCCCAGACTGACCTGCAAATCCTTGAATTAGGCTTCATATAAATGTTAAGAGAGCTGAGAGTTGATACAGAGGTGGAGGTCAGATTTATTTGATTTAGTTTGATTAAAAACATGAATTCTTCACTGTGAATTCTTTGTGAGGAACATGCCAAGTTACTATGAATGTTATTTTTAATTTAACTTTACAGATTACAGCTGTAACATGAACTGACATAACTCACATAATTGCATTATGATTACATTTTAGTGATCTCTGACCTGTAAATAAAAATCTTATGTAACCAGAGAGAGCTGTGCTTAATTACAGTACAGTAAAAAGTTTTGATATTTTTCAGATTATTACTGTAGATACACACACACATTATATATATATAAATAATAATTAATTCAGGAAAGGGCTACAAAAAGACCATTCAGTTAATGTGGTAGTAAAAAAAAACACCTGGAGTAAAAACCTGGTGATGCGAAACAGTCTGTTTTAGGTTTGTTCATGTATGTGACCGGATCAGGCTTGTGCTTCTCTTGATCTTAAAGATAAGTCATGCAGTAGCAAACAAGGTCTAAAAAGCACAAACACCCCCCCAAACTTCATTAATGATCTGCTGAGTCCTCTTGGCCTTTACTCTGCTGTCTGGCTGGGTCAGAGCTTATGCCAACGTTTACATTGACGAAAACATTTACATGAGCGCACTGCGGAAAGGCACGGAGATCTATTATCTATCGTTATCTATTATATATCTATATCTATCGATTATCTATCATCTATCAGTCTATCTATCTATACTATCTATCTATCTATCTATCTATCTATGATCTATCTATCTATTAATCATCTTATCTATCTATCTATCTATGATCGTCTAGCTTATCATATATCTATCTATGATCTATAGCTATCTATATATCTATCTAGATCTATCTATCTAGTATATATCTATCTATTATCTATCTTTCTATCTTCAATATATATCTATCTATATATCTATCTATCATCTCTCTATCTATCTATCTATCGTTATCTATCTATCTATCAACTGTTATCTATCTATCTATATATCTACCATCTATCTATCTATCTATCATCTATCTATTTATCTATTTATCTATTTATCTATCTATCTATCTACCTATCTATATCTATCTACCTACCTCTATCTATCTATCTATCATCTATCTGTCTATCTATTATCTAGCTATGATCTATCTATCTATCTATTATCAGCTATCATCTTCTATCAGCTATCGATCGATCTATCTATCTATCTATCTATAATCAATCAATCTATCTATCTATCTATCAATCAATCTATCTATCTATCTATCATCTATCTATCTATCTGTCTATCTATCTATCTACTATCTATCGTCTATCGTCTATATCTATCTACTATTATCTCTCTCTATCTATCATCTATTATATCTCTATTATCTATCGATTAATCTATCGATCTATCTATATATAGATCTATCGTCTATCTATCTATCGCTCTAGCTATCGATCGATCTATTATATAGATCATCTTAATCTATCTATCTATCTATCTATCTATCTATCTTTCTATCTATATATCTATCTATCTTTCATCTGACTATTTCTATCTATCATCTTTCTATTTCTATCTATCTATCTATCTATGATCTATCTATCTATCTATCATCTATCTTCTATAGATCTATCTATCGAAATCTATCTATCTATGGATCTATATCATCTATCATCTACTAGCATATATATATCTATCTATCAATATCTATCTATCGTCTATCTATCTATCTATCTATCTATCTATATATCTATCTTTCTGTCTGTCTGTCTGTCTATCTATTGTCTGTCTGTCTATCTATATATCTATATCTATATATCTATCTACATCTATCTATCTATCTATCTATTCTATCCGTCCATCTCTCTATCTATCTATCCGTCTCTATATCTATCTATCTATCTATCCATCCACCTATCTATCTATCTATCTGTCTATCTGTCTATCTATATCTTGTTCTATCTATCTATCTATATCTTGTTCTATCTATCTATCTATCTATCGATCTATCTATCTAGCGTCTATCTATCTATCTATCTATCAGTATAACAATGTCTATCTATCTATCTATCTATCTATCTATCTATCAATCTATCTATCTATCTTTCATCTATCTATCTATCTATCGATATATACTGTATATCTATCTATCAGCTATCTATCATCTATCTATCTATCTATCTTATCTATCTATCTATCTATCTATCCATCTGTCTATCTATCCATCCATCTATCATCTATCTATCGATCTATCTATCTATCTATCTATCTATCTATCTTTAGTCTGATTCTATCTATCTATCTTCCGTCTGATTATATCTATCTATCTATCATCTATCTAGCTATCATCTATCTATCTATCCTCTATCATCATCATCCATCTATAGATCTATCTATCTATCTTCTTTCTAATCTATCAGATCTTCATTATCTATCTATCTATCTATCTATTATCATTATTCTATCTATCATCTATCAATCCATCTATCTATCTATCTATATATCTATCATCTATTATCTATCTATCTATCATCTATCTATAATCTATCTATCATCTATCATCTACACCATCTATCTATCTATCTATCTATCATCTATCTATTATCTATCTCTATCTATCTATCTATCTATCATCGATCTATCATCGTTCTATCTATCATCGTTCTATCATCGTTCTATCATTCTATCTATCATCGATCTATCTATCATCTATCATCTATTTATCTATCTATCTATCTATTTATTTTTTTATCTATCTATCTATCTATCTATTGTTTTATCTATCTATCTATCATCTATCTATTATCTATCTATCTATCATCTCTCTATCATCTATCTATTCTATCTATCTATCTTCATCTATTATCTATTATCTAGCATCGATAATCTATCATCTATCAGCTATCATCCATCTATAAATCAAATCTATCTATCTATCTATCTATCTATCTATCTATCATCATCTATCTATCTATCTGTCTATGCTATCATCTATCTATCTATCTATCATCTAATCTATCTATCTATCTATCTTATCTATCTATCTATCATCTATCTAATATGCTATCTATCTATCATCTATATCTCTTCATTATCTATCGATCAGATATCTATCTCTATTATATATCTATCTTATATCTATCTATTATAGATCTATCTATCTATATTCTATCGAGATCTATTATCTATATATTCATATATCATCTATCGTCTATCATCTATCTATTCTATCATCATCCATCTATCTATCTATCTATCTATCATCTATCTATCTATCTGTCTATCTATCTAGAATATATTTTATTTAATTATATATTACACTTTCTCTTTTTGTGATTGCACAAGAAAAACTGATAAATGCATGGCTATATATTAATAAAATGACCAATAGGAATTATAGTAAGACGCATCCAAACCGAGTGAACACTTTATTTATTAATGCTTTAAAATTCAGTATATGAAGGGCCATATTTGCACTTTAAAAATCTAAATACTAATAAATAAAAATACATAGAATATATTGTATATAACGTATTACACTTTTCTCTTTTTGTGATCGACAGTATTTAAAAAAAATAGATTTAAACACATCACACAGAATTATCATGAACACATTTCATATTAATTTAAAGGACCAATATGCATCAGTTTTAGATGTTCTATTCGACTGCATACCGTATTTAATTAATTGCTTTAATAGTCTGTCTGTGAAGGGCCATACATACAATTTCCCTAAACAGAAACACACAGTTTCTCCTGTGTGAGAACTTTCACTTTCGTTTCAGGAATGTTACAGAACTCACAGTCAGCTGACTTTGGCCTGTTTTTATGCAGCAGTGTTTACCCGGGGCAAATTGTCACATGTGGTTAATGTTTAAAAAGCATTACAATTCACGGCCATTTATTATAGCTTCATGTTTGCTGGCCGAATGCAATGTTTTTTGTTTGTTTGTTTTGTATATTAACTGTTACAGTTTTGTGAATTAGTTTGAGTTTCATAATCGTTTTATACAACAACCTATAATTTTAAGGTTTCCATTGTGACAACTTACCCCACACAGTGTGACAGTATATATTTGCGTGTTTACAGACCATCGTATTTTATTTTTGGGAAATGACATCGGGTTTTTTAGTCACGTCTTTATTGATTCGATAGTTTTATTGCTTTATGTGTGGTGTTTTGTTTATACTCGTTTCAATGTGTGCGTGTAGGGTGTGTTTACTCCATCGCTGTGACGTAGGCGCTGGCGCGTGTGATTCAGACCCAGCTAATGGATGTCAGATGTGTTTGTGCTGTTCGACTTCGTCATGGAGCCGTTGCTGCGGGGATGAGTAACGTTACAGGGGTTTTCTCTTTTAAACTCTCCCATATTAAACTACTCTAATTCCTGTATGCTCCGTTTTTACCCGCGAACCTGAGTCCATTTCGTCTGGAACGGAACCGGCCATGACTGTGGAGCAGAATGTCCTGCAGCAGCACTCTCAAAAGGTAACGCGCGCTGCCCTAACACACAAACCCGGTTCGGCCCAGTTCGGTTCGGCTCGGCTCGGCTCTGTTCGTTTGGTGTCATAAGGAGGTTTATGGGCGCGTTGAAAGTTCCAGTGGTTCAGTTTGATTGCTGAGGCCTAGTGTTAGCTTCACATTAGCCGCGCTTCACGTTTCTGCGTTTGCTTTTATTTGCTGGACTATTTACACTTACACACGTATGAGTTTTAAATCACTTAAACAGTTTAAAACAATAAACAACTATACATAAAACAGCACAAGCCCGCTAAACTAAACGATAATCAGGCGCGTTTGTGCTAACCGAGCTAAAGCTACTAAACTTCCCCATCAAAACTCTTAAATCTCACTAAATACCCCGCAAGGTCTCTGTTTCAGTGTTCAGACGTGTTGAGTTTGTGTTTGGTAGAGCGGCTTTGTTTATGTTCTGACACCCACACTGCTGCTTCATAAAACATATTCATACTTTTGCCCTTTTGTTTGTAAACATTGGGCGTTTCTTGTTGATTTGAGCCATATATTATTGTGTTGTCTGTTTATTGAATCTGTTTTTAAACTTTACATCTTGTCTTGTTGGTTTGTGGTATGTTGATTTCAATTTCGTCTGATTGTAAACAGACTCGAGTAGATGTGTAATTCATATAATCAGTTCATAAACATTATTCTTACTGATTTGTGTGGTTATTTCATTTGTTTGTAAGCATTAGGGCTTTCTTGTTCTTCAGTTTAAATTAAATCCCTAAAGATTACGTTTAAATATCATATGTTTGTAAATAGGCTCTTGATGTATCTCATTTTTGTTGTATTAGTTCATTTGTTTATTTAAAAAATAGACTGTTCTTGTTAGTTTGTGTTATGTATTAGTGTTTTTGTAGAGTGAAGTCAAATCTGTATTAGTAGATGTTGAACATAATACATCTTAAGTGCTCACTGAGGGGCTGATTTGGCTTTTAATAGTATAATGATCTATTTACTTAAGTAGGCAGATAATTTATCAGACTATTATGCAGTAACTGAAGAAGTGATCTTCATGAAACTGAATGAGTTACAGCAGGTGGTGGGGAATATAAAACTATGTATTTCGCATAAACTGAAAGTGAACAGGCTGTAAGTTTCAGCAGCCCTGATTTGGCTACCAGCTTGTGTTGCTTTATCATGTTACTGTTGTGAAATACGTGTTACATGGCCCATCTCAGGGAGGGGTGTGCCACCTTGGGACGTGCATGCTCCGCACATACCACGTTTCATGTCATATCTTGAACGCTAAGCATGCAATGCATTAAAAGGTCAGTGCAGCATCCGTTAGCCGTCAGCTGTTAGTTTATGTAATGATGTCACTAACTCAGACTCATGAGGCAAACAGAAGATTGTTTGTAAAATATTCGGTAGAGCCCAAAGTAATGGTAAGATGAGTAGAAACAGATCAGTCATACTGCATTTCGTTCTAGGGAGGAGTGCCGTTCCTCCCTCTTTGGCCTGGCACAGTCTGTGTTTGACTCATGCTGTTCCTGATCGCAGCCAGGACTGAGATAAAGGGCCAGTACTCTGTGTTTCCCAGCCAGAGGTGTGAGATGTTGTTCTGTTTGCTCCTGAGTGGTGTTGGTGACCGCAACCATTTGGATCCTGGTCTTGCACAGCCAGACTTTTAATGTTTGATCCATTTGGCAACATATTCTGCCAAAAACACCCACTTAGACAGGAAGAAACATGTAATATGACCAATTCAGACTTTTAGAAGTAGGAAGTTTTGAGAATAAACAGTTGTGCTCATGGATATCATATTTATTTCCAGGGTTTGATAACACAAAGATCATAAACTTTAATACTTTCAAATGAATAAAAAGCAATAAAAATGACATTTAAGCATCACAACTTTATACTGTTCAGTGTGAAAATGGATATTTTCCTTAAGGGATTTATTAATAACTAGTCACTAATTAGTGTTATTGATGGTTAACTTAAAGCAAGCATTAGATAACTGAATGTAAAAAAAGAAAATAAGCATGTACAAATTATATATAAAATATCCTTCAATATGGAGCAGTATAGATGGGATGTACAGCCACAGCAAAGATTCAATTTGTTTTGATTTTGTCTGTTTGTTTAAAAATGTGTTTCTCCTGTGTTTTTCTTACAGCACCAGCAGACATTACTGAACCAGCTGAGGGAAGTTACTGGAACTACAGATGTTCAGCTGTTACAGCAGGCACTGCAGGTGAAATATCGGTTTCATAAACTCAGTAACTAGTATAGTATGGCTCGTATGCTTTATTTGCAACAGATTTGGTAGATGCAAATTTGATATTATTTGCTCAAAGACTAGTAGTTTTATATTGCATGTAATGACAGGTGTTTGAACATCTGTATTTGTGTCCAGGTCAGTAACGGTGACCTAGCTGAGGCGGTGGCCTTTCTCACTGAGAAGAACGCCAAGGTCCCGCAGCAAGATGAAGCCACCTATTACCAGACGGCCCAAATCACCAATGATAGATACATCAGTGTGGGCAGCCAGGCTGACACAAGTACGTATTTAAATCTCAGAACAATGATTGGCCGGAATCCAGGGGAAGGTTACACTGCTCTGTGATACAGTGCGATCAAATGCCATGACGCAAATGAAAGCTGAGTGAAGAACCAGCTGTAAATGCTCTGTTCCTGACAGCAAAAATAATTTCTCTGCTTTAGATTTCAATCTGTGCCTGAACTTAAGTGGGATTTTAGGATTGATACATTAACTTCAAAACTGCAGGAGTAAATTAGCACTGCTGGGTTGAACCAGAGAATTCATATTTATTCCACACACCCTGCTGAAAGAAAAGAGATACTGAAATGAGACATCATGTAACCCATAACAGTGGGAGTTCTGGCAGCTCTCTTATAAATACAAGCACATCATCTCCGAGAGCCAGACCTTTAAAAAGCCAGTCTGCCACTTCTCCCAGCTTGCTTCAAATGATGATGAAACAATCTCTAGTTCTACTGCTGAGAAAATGCTGACAGAGGGAATGTTAGTTTGGCATGCTGCCTCGTGTTTTTATTTGAGCTCTCGACATGCGCTTAAACCATATTCAGGATTTTCTTCGTCGCTGTGACAGTGTGTTCTAACCTCTTGACCAGCCGATTAATTGGGTGATATTTAACAATTTTGATGTTCTCGACAAAAGTGTTCAAAATCCAGTGACTGCCTCAATTAAAATATATATATATTTCTGAGTGAATTTTGTGTAAGTGCTATGTAAAATAAAAGTTCATTTAACTGTGACGCATGTAATATTTTTAATGTAGTTTTTCATATCCCAATTTAATATGTGGAGAAAACTATTAGTCAAATCAAATTTATTTGTTGGCCTTTATACAATACAGATTGTTTCAGAGCAACTTCACTGTAATAAACAGAAAAAATCACGGTGTTGTTGCTTTTGCATGTATATTTAAACTCAATGTTGTTAAGTTTAATCTTTATTAAATCTTATTATATACTAGATTTTGAAATATTTGTATATTTTAATATCATATATTTGTATACATATTAGATAAGTAGATAAATATAAAAACACACACTCATCATTTGCTAGTAATCCACGTTCAGTGTTCCTGTGATTGTTTCAGATGTAATAGATCTCACTGGAGATGATAAAGATGACCTTCAGAGGGCCATCGCTCTCAGTCTGGAGGAGTCGAACAGGGCCTTCAGGGAGACGGGCATCACTGATGAAGAGCAGGCTATCAGCAGGTGGGGTTTTACTTGTGCTTTTAACTTTTAGCCTGCTGAATATTTTGTATTATTGTAGATTTTAGTACAAAAAAGTGTACCACATTTCATAACGGTTTTATATGTGGAGTAACCAGACAGGAGTAAAGTTTGGTATCTTTGTGCTTCAGAGTCCTGGAGGCCAGCATTGCCGAGAACAAGGCGAGCCTGAAGCACACGCACACAGAAGTATGGAGCGATTCACCCAACCCTCACGACAGGAAGCGGCAGGAGAACTGTCCCGTAGGGCTGAAGAACGTGGGGAACACGTGCTGGTTCAGTGCAGTTATACAGGTCAGTGTCAGCCGCTGTGATTGCTTTACAATTAGAAACACATTTGCTTATTTAAAGCTGCAGTCCGTAACTTTTTTTGGTTAAAAATGATCCGAAATCAGTATTTACAGCCAGTGTTCAAAACTATCGCCTTACTTCCCAATTCACAACGGTTAGCTTATAATACTGTTTTCGAATTTGAGTGGTACAGGTAGGTTTCCACAGGAAATTCGAGCATGGCGCTGCATCATTACGTCTGTAAACATAAAGAAGGTGTCCTGGCTACTAGGCTATCGCATATGAGGATCCTGCAGGTGGAGGATCGTTTACAACCTTTTCTCACAGCAGCAGAAATAATTAAATGTATCATTTTGATGGCGGATTGTAATCCAGAAAGGAGTATGTGTTTTATGAAACACATGTGAATGAAATTAAATTATATTCTAGTTTTAAATGGGCATCTGATTACAGATAGCCTGGGATTACACAAGATTTGTATTTTAAAGACAACCAGTTCGAAGGGAGCATCATTTGCTTTTTTGGTTAAAAGAATTTCTTAATATGAAATTCGAATGGTATGACAATTAGAGATTACACTGAACAGAAATTGAAATCTACACACTAATACACACTATAGGCAATGCTGATGTTGTTAACATTAATAATTTGAGAATAAAGTATAACAATAATAATAATTTGCATGGTTTGATGTGATATGAGCTAACTGATCTTTAGATTTAATCACCATTGGTAGCGCGATTTAATGTAATGCTTTTTTCCTCAGTTGTTCAGAACAAACGTGGCAGACTTGTTACTTACTTGTTCAGATGACAATATACGGTGAAAATTCTTATTTGGGTCATATTTCCAAGATGTAGGCTAGAATCTGTGAATGCGAACTACAGTAAATATCCACACCGGTGCAGTGACTGACAGCCACACATACTCCTCAAAACATTAGATTCTTCCTCGCTGGAGCCATGCCGGCGCACAACCCACGCAAGGAAGATAATTTCGCAAACAGCTGCAATTGTAGGTTTTCTAACAGAGATGGCGACAAAGAGGCAAACTTACGGACTGCAGCTTTACTGAACTGCAAAACAACAATGAAGCTTAAATGAAGGTTATTTTAATTGTGTCTTATGCTTGCTAATACTCCAACAATTTTATTATGGTATCCACGTGTGTTTCAGTCGGAATCATTGAGTGGGCCTTGTATTGCAGTTAGTAATGCAGAGATACTGCTGTATGTTAGTGCTGTACTTGCATCAGTAGATTTTTAGGAGATATGAATGAATATGTGCATCTAGATGGTGGCCTGTTCATGTTTAGACGCCGGGGTAGATTAATATGCAAAGAAACTATATAATAACAACCACTCAAATAGTTTGAAAAGAAATTATACTTTGATTTAGCAAGGATCATATAAATCATGATAAAAATACTATTATACATTTAAAAAAATTTTCAATTCACTTGAAACTTCTGTTCATCAAAACAGAAAGAAGAATGTTTCATAGCACAAATCAGCATATTGACAGATTTCTGACGATCGTGTAACACCCAAGACTAAAGTAAAGTCAGCTAAAAATTCAGCTTTGCATCCCAGGAATAATTACATTTTAAATTGTAATAATAAAAAAAACTGTTATTGAGCTGTAATGTTATAATAATATTGTAATAATATATTCTATTATTATATTTTCAATTTCTTTTGCATCAAATAAATGCAGCTTCAGTGAATAAAAGAGACTTCTAAAAAAACAAAAGAATCTTACCGACCTCAAACGTTTAAACTGTGTGTATATGGGTGTATATAGTATTGCTTATTAGCATAATTGTAAGTTATTTACTATTAACAAGCATCTTAGCACATTAATAGCACTCATTTTTGTGTTTGTATATCTGCTTTTTAAAACAACTTTGAAGGTGACTTCAAGTCCTACTAAGGCCTGATTGTTTGTGTCTGTTATACGATGTCAGAACATGAACCATATTGGTAGCTGAGTAATGATCGTTGAGTACTGTCACATGCTGTTTACCTCCAGTGTGTAACCTGACGCCTGAAGAAGCCCCCGCTCATGTAAGAAGCGCAGCCGCTCTGGTGCTCACAGCTCTGTGGATTTATAGATCTGGATGAGGAGACACTAAATGTGTAAATCTGTCACCAAAAACAATCAATCAGTCATTCACACAATGAAACTGTAGTGACACTTCAACTAAGCATGAGAAAAATGCGTTTGCGGGAAACACATGCAGTCTTTTTATTTTGTCAAACCAACATATCATCACAAAGTTGTGTTGACATTAGAGCTGTTGCACACTGATCTCAAATACTGATGTTTATCTTTTTATCTATATTTTTCAGTCTCTTTTTAACCTGCTGGAGTTCCAGAGACTGGTGTTGCATTATCCCCCCCCTGCACGGATGCAGGACTTGCCCCACAATCAGAAGGTGAGATTGCCACCCGATAGCCAGCTCACATGCCATAAGAGCTTCCATTTCTCTCCAGCAACTGTGACCTTGCTTGACCTGGTTGGAAAGCCTCAGTTACATGCTGTGAAATTATCGTACTGTTGCAAGCACTGATTTTCACCTAACTGACTGGCCTGTGACCAGAGGAGCTGAAGCAGAGGAAGTGCTTTTTCAAGGTCCCTGTATTCTAGCTGTTAAACTGTCACATCAGCTTCTGTGTTCGGCTCAGCAGGCTAGCTGCTGTCTGTGTGATTTCTTTCTTCAGTATGTTCCTCTGGGGCCCCGAGCCTGTGAACAGGGTCAGCAGACATGGCCGCTAATCTGAGTTTAACCTCATCCACTGATAGAAGACCACAGAGCCCTGGATTCATCCTTTTCTCTCTCTTTATTGCTCGTACTTCTCATCTGCTGGTTCGGTGGAGAAGCTCTTATTTTATAGACTTTAAGCAACTAATCAATTAAAAGTGTCCTCTGAAGAAAAGAATCATGATGATGTGATCTGGTGTAGGTTTCTGACCCCTGTATGACTTTGAGATTGTTGTAAGGCATATATATCCTTACTTGAGAGCTGACAGACCTAACTAATCAACTCTAATCATCCAATTCCACTCAACTATTTGCCATCATACCCTATATCAATGTTAAGTTAACATACAACTCCCCAAAACCAGTGATACATTTGACATTTTTATGCATTTGGCTGACATTTTATGTCAGTTACATACTCCTTGGGAATCAAACCCATGACCTTGATGTTGCTGGTGCTATGCTCTGCTGTCTGAGCTGCAGGAACACTTCATGTGTTATTAAGATTTTAATTTGTTCTCCATTTGCGTTCCCATAGGAGCACAGGAACCTGCCTTTCATGCAGGAGCTGAGGTGCCTTTTTTCTTTGTTGGTGGGTTCCAAGAGAAAGTATGTGGACCCATCCAGGGCCGTGGAGATCCTCAAGGATGCCTTTAAGTCCAGTGAATCTCAGCAGGTAAGTTTCTGTCATGTACATACAGTATGTAGTCTTAAAGGTACAGTACACCTTAAAGTCTTAGAGATCTTACAGTAGAAGCAAAAAGAGTTTCAATTGAGTCCAGTTAAAACAAGAATACATTCGTTCAGGATTTGATTTGTTGTGTTTGTTTGTACAGCAGGATGTGAGTGAGTTCACCCATAAACTCTTGGACTGGCTAGAAGACGCGTTTCAGATAAAGGCAGAGGAGGACAGGTAAGACCATATACGTCCCACCAGAATATCTGATGACGCTTTCACAAGCTTTCCACTGTATCTCGGTGTTCCTCTGTCATATCAGTCAGAATGATGTATGACCGCACCACAAATTCAGCTGGAACAGACATTAATGATGATTAATGTGGTACATTAACCTGTATGACTTCAATTAGCACCGTTAAATACCCGCTGAAGACAGTCCTCATGTGACTCCTACAGCCAAAGGACACCGACTCCTCTAGTTCAGATCATTTCCAGCACCATGTGACTCCATGTTTGCTCTTGTTCTACACAGAGAGGGAGAGAAGCCGAAGAACCCGATGGTTGACCTGTTTTATGGACGTTTCCTGGCTGTGGGCGTCCTGGAAGGTGAGTATTCATCGGATGAGTCTTCTCTCCTAGTTAATAAAAAGGGACCTTGCGTTAATGTGATGTGGAGAACCCAAGTTCTAAAACTAAGTAATGGTTGTTGATGTATGAGTGGCGTTGGGCTTATTATACATGACAGCACTGATCATAGCTGGTTACATACAGACAGTTTAGTCGGTGAACATTTTACCTTGTCAAGATGTTAGAATCTTAAGATTTCCTGCATGTGCACTTGTCTTGTTCATTTTTGAGTATTACATTTATCAAAATGTTCCTGTAAATCTAGTAAAACCTCACAAAAATGTACTATTTTTGTACATGTACTAATAAGCACATTGGCATTCATACAATAAGTGTAGGGTCAGTAAGACTTTAAAAAATGTTAATTGTAGTCAGCAAAGATGCATTAAATGGATCAAGCAATGACATTTGTAATGTTACAAAAGATTTCTATTTTAAATAAATGAAAAAAAACCCCACTAAATTAGCATATTTTTTAAGCACTAAATGAGCATATCTGTATGATTTCTGAGGGATCATGTGACAATGAAGACTGGAGTAATTGCTGCTGAAAATAATCAGCTTTGAATAATATACCCAAATAATAACAAATGTAGTGTAATTCAAGTAAAGTGTGCATGACGGGAGCATGTAGTTATTTCATTTTTACGTTTGTGTACTGCATAAAGCATTTTTGGCCACAACCAAAACAAATTGGCATGTTTGTTTGGGTATTTTTTTTCTTGTGCATGACACACTTTCACAGTGCCGTATCCATATGGTGGCCGCTAAATAAAGAGATTACACTCATAAGATTATCATTATGCAGAGCATGTTGTGGAGCATATTTAAAGACAATGATGTGAGTTTGTGTGTTTTTACAGGAAAGAAATTTGAGAACACTGAGATGTTTGGGCAGTACCCTCTCCAAGTGAACGGCTTCAAAGATCTGCACGAGTGTTTAGAGGCAGCCATGATAGAGGGAGAGATCGAGTCTTTGCATTCTGCCGAGAATTCCGCCAAATCAGGGCAAGAGGTTTGTAGATACAGAGGTTGTCTCTTCTTTTTTTTTTTTTTTTTTTTTTATCCCAGGGCACCAAAATCTGCTCAAACATATAAAACCGTTCCTTTTTCAAAGATATCCCTTCTGATTGCTTCTGTCCAATCAATCTTTGAGGTGAAGAAAAAGAAAACATGTGACCTCTGACCGAGATGTTACATAATGGCTTTTCAGTCATCAGTGCCGCAGATCCCTTTGCAGGAGATTCCCTGGTGTACATTATTCTGGGCACCAATGTGCTGGGATGTTAATGAAAGCCCAGCACACTGTGTCTCTCTCAGGGCTCAGAATGTGATCAGGTCACCGGTGTTCATTCCAGCTGTCAGTATGGGAGGCGGAGCTGGGATGGGTCACATGGATGGGCTTTTCTTGGAGCATGCTAGAGTTAAAATACTACTAAACACAGATTTCTGGAAAGTAAATAGTTTTAAGAAATAGCAAGAAAATTCTAGATTCAGAGAAAATGGAGTGTGAAAATTTTTATCAAATTCATTTAAAGACTTTAAAGTAATTTCCTCACTTTCATTGATGTCATATATGGGCAGAGACAAGACATTTGGCTTTAGTGTTCTTATATACTAATTTTTGGTGTGTTTTTTTCCAGCACTGGTTCACAGAACTCCCACCGGTTTTGACCTTTGAACTGTCAAGGTTTGAGTTTAATCAAACCTTAGGCCGACCTGAGAAGATTCACAACAAGCTAGAGTTTCCCTTCATGCTGTACATGGACAGGTTAGTGCTATCTCTTTTTTTAAAGGGGTCATATTATGCTATTTTAAAGATCTTATTTGGGTGTAACCGAATATGGTGACATGCTTTACTGTTCACGAAACCCTTTTTTTTTTTTTTTATCAAATACTGTACATTATTGTAGGTCCTCTATGCCCCACCTCTCTCAAACACATAGTTTTCAACAAAGCCCCCTTCTTTGACAAGCGCAGTCTGCTCTGATTGACCAGCTGACCAAGTGCATTATGATTGGCCGAACACCACAAGCACGCATCGGAAATGTAACTCCGTTTACCATAATCGCGAGCTTCAGCTTTCTAAGTAAATATCAAGACAGTTAATAATTTCGTTAGTTTTACCATCAGTTCAAGCCCTAAAGGGGAACAGAGTCGCGTGACAGACACAGTAATAATGCAGTACACAAGCCGCGGTTACGGACAGCTGATGTGCTATGATTTCCCCCCCCCCCCCCCCCCCCCTAAAAACAGCATTTCACTCCCCTGTGATGTGACCCTGTTCCCCTCACACACACACACACAACGCGTTACTTCTGCGCTGCCAAAACTCCGCATTTGAACAGTCTGTCGCATACTTAAACTACTACAAACATACTTACATCCGCTGATTCAGAATCAGCCATATTGTCATAGCAAAGTCACTAAATTTACCCCTTTTTTTTTTTTTTTGGAAAAAATAAGCCTTTGTGGCATAGCCACCTTGTACCTTCTAGGTTCACAAAACTGCGCCATGAAACTGCGTTTGCACAATTCGAACATCTTGGTTGTGCTGTGTCTGTATGTCAATAAATCTTAACCATGATTCCTATTGCAAATCTACTTCCAGAGGCCAACTAACGTGCGTTTGCTTTCGCACTGAACACACACAGCGTCTCCCTGACATTGGCTGCATCAACACTACTGGTGTTCCTGAAACCACGCCTTCTTTCTTTGTGTGCACATTTGGGCGGCATTATGCTAATATTTCCACATAGTGACGTAGATATGTGGGGGCGTGTTAGAACGAAGCATTTTAGGAGGGCGTGGTTGACTAGAAAGAATATCTCTTTGGATTTGAGACTTTAGTCTTTGCAACTTTACAGATCTTCTTTATGCACCAAGAACTTGTAACACTTCAAAGAGAAAGGAAAACTTGAAATCGCATCATATGACCCCTTTAATCTTTATACTTTCTAGATATTTTTAGTTTTTTTGTATGTATGTAAATGTTTTTAAAATTATTTTTGTCTGTGTTTTTGAATATTTTGTAAGATGTGGGAAAATCTCACATTGTCTTGAATCATTTCCCAGTGGTAATCCAACCAACATCAATGGTGTCATTGTAATATTTGTGTAATTGTTTTTTTTCTTCCATTAATTAGCATGCTGAATTTTGATTGGCCTATTCTTTCTTGCATTGATTTCATTTTATTTTATTTTTCTGGTAGTTTTCTAACCTTGTCTGGTGCACTTTGAGAATCCAGAATTAAGAGCTCCAACTCATTTTCCGTGAACAGAGTAAAAAGTCTTTGCTCATACCTGTACTTTAAAGTGGACTTGAACATTTTTTGTTTTGGTTTGTTTCAAGTTGTTTCTTGATTCCTTGAGCAAGTACTAAGGATTCTGTATATGCAATGCAAAATACTTATGTCTGCAATTGATTCCAGGTACATGGACAGGAACAGAGACATCACACGGATAAAACGAGAGGAGATCAGAAGACTAAAGGAGCACCTGACCGTTCTTCAGCAGCGACTGGAGAGGTTTGTTAACTCTATTTAGCCTCTGCCCTGATCTAGAAATAACTTGCTGTTAACTTACATAGCAGGAAAATTTCAGCTTTCCACATGAAAGAAGCTTTTAGATTGTTAATGAAAATATGAAAGTCACATGCTTTGTGACTTATGCATCAGTTGTGACTGTATTTTTCATGAGTAACAGAATACAGACTGACTAAATGTTTCATATTTTTCTGCTGTCAGTTCATAGAACACTAACCCTCATTTGTGATCCGTTTTTCCTCAAATTCTGTCTATGACAGGTATCTGAGCTATGGCTCAGGGCCTAAGCGGTTTCCTCTGGCCGATGTTCTCCAGTTCGCCATGGAGTTTGCGTCCAGCAAACCTGTGTGTACATCGCCTGTGGAGGACATTGATACAACAGCACCACCTGGTGCCACGACTGCACTGTTGCCACCTCCAGCAAGGCAAGTTTTTTTCACCTGTCTCAAAACTGAAAATTTATTTAGAATAGCTCTTGTTTTTTTGCTAATGCAATACATTTATGAGATATTAATAAAGTGTTTTTGTGCATGGACTACAGCACAGGGGAGCAGCCGGATGCATCTGTCCCACCCGAGGGCTCCGGCTCTGGTCTACTGGCCCAGCAGCAGCAACAACAACAGCAACAACCACAAAGAGTTTCGATCCATAAACCGTTCACTCAGTCTCGTGTGCCGCCAGATCTACCCATGCACCCCGCCCCACGACACATCACAGAAGAGGAGCTGCGGGTGCTGGAGGGCTGTCTGCACCGCTGGAGGAGCGAGGTGGAGAACGACACCAGGGGTACAAACGCACATGCATGCAAACATATGCTTATACTTATACAGCCCGATTTCTGTTTCCTGTTGTTTCGGGCTTTGTACATTTACATGTTTCTGTCTGGTGTGTGTCAGATCTGCAGACCAGTATATCTAGAATCCACAGAACCATCGAGCTGATGTATTCTGACAAGTCCATGATGCAGGTGAGAAGCTTTTTGATTTTTCAGATTGTTTCAGAAATGACCCCAAAACGAGCTTGTCTTGTTCATGATGATGCGTTTCAGGTGCCGTACCGGCTGCATGCTGTTTTGGTCCACGAGGGTCAGGCTAACGCAGGTCACTACTGGGCGTACATCTTCAACCCACATCAACAGCGATGGATGAAATACAATGACATTTCGGTGACAAAGTCATCCTGGGAGGAGCTGGTGCGAGACTCGTTCGGTGGATATCGCAATGCCAGCGCATATTGCCTCATGTACATTGATGATAAAAAACCCTTCCTTATTGAAGGTAACCTAATCTTCATATGCAAATGTATTCATTAAGTAGTGTCTTATGAATTATCAACACAGCTAATGAGCTGAGTAGTGAAATCTAAAGGCTTCAACTTTCTATTCAAAGATCAAATGTAATTGGTGATCAATTTATTAATTAACAAATAAAAATTTTAATAAATTACTTTTCAAATTGCAAAAATTAATATGTCTAAAATAGTGTATTTAGTTATCAATTTATTAATTTAAAAATTAAATATTACAAATATTTTATTAATATATTCTTTTATTGTTACAAATATGATTTAAAATAAGACTTATTTACATTTTTACTTTTTAATTAATAAATTGATTCCTTATTTATAAGTGACACTCCAAGTCTTCAATAGTTTATTTATTTGGATTTTGGGTACAATTTGTCCCGTTGAGGGTGTTTTCAAAGAAGCATTTTTTTTTTTAAATGTTAAAATTAAAGTGTTTTTTAAGGTGTAGGAATTGGTTTCAAACTGTCTGTCAAAATCATATTTGGCTTAATTAAAAAAAAATAGCAGGTAAGATACGTTCTCATTTAACTCCTGAGAAATGCTGACTCCATGCTTCTGTGTATCTCAGAGGAGTTTGATAAAGAGACGGGGCAGATGCTCAGCGGCTTGGACAAGCTCCCTCCTGATCTGAAGGAGTATGTAGAGGCAGATAACAAGCTCTTTGAGAGGGAGATGGAGGAGTGGGACGCTCTACAGGCACGCAAACTCCAGCAGGAGAAACTGGCTCTGGCCGCCGCCAGTGTGGCCGCCCAGCCCATGAGCACTGAACCCTGCCCTCCAAATAACACAGGTGAGCCTTTCACATGTCTGAATCTGTGGCCATACCATCTGAAACAACTGTCCTGAGCTCATTCTCTGCTTTCTCAGCAGCCCCTCAGCATGACCCAGAGTACATGGAGCAGCAGTCGCCCACCGGAGACTCCAAACACCTGCAGGAGGACACGGAGAGAGCCATCAGCAAAGCCGCAGCTGAGCATGATGAGAAGAGTCCAGAAGCCCTGCTCAACACAGTAAGACATACATAAACACATGATGTACAAGGTCTGAGTCCTTCAGACAGTTCTGGAGACCAAAACACTCTTTAAAGGGTGCGTTTAGAAAGTTCTGCTGTTCTGTAGTTGAATGTAGGGCAAACATTCATGTCTACAAATAAAGAAATGCCAGTAGGTTTAAATTGTGTGTAATTCTTTTGTAGGATGTGAAATTTGTGTTAGTATTCATCTCATACTGTTCATGCTTTTTCCATCTGTCTTATAAACACACTGGACTTTGGGGATGGGTTTAATCTCACAAAATCAAAAAAAAAAAAAAAAAGAAAGAAAAAAAAAAGCACTTTATCCGTGTTGTGTTGCATTTGTGCTTTGCTTCATCCATTTGAATAATGTGCAATTTTTAAAAAATAATTATGCAGTCATTTTCTTATTATGCAATAGGTCTCCATCGTTATATTACTCATTATTTACTGTGGATAGAGAAGTGCATGTAGCTTTAGCTGATGAGGTTCTGTGGGTTTTGCTGACGATTAAGATTGGATTGACACCAGCCTCCAATATTTCAGTACTGATACTGATGAAATGTCAATATAAATAATTCAATGTAAATAATTTGTAATATATTTTTGTAGGTCATATACATTCAGTTTTTAAGGAGAAAAATACATTGTAATTTTTCAAATTATTTGTGTATTGTGTTCAGCAATTCATTTGTAATTCATCAATAATTAAATGTAAATATTTATATTCTTGTAGGTGACATTTAATTATGTTTAAGGAGAGAAAACTAAATAGTAATTTGTAAAACAATTTGTATGTGTAGAGTTTTGCAACTCATTTGGAATTAATCAGTAATTATAATAAATTTCATTACAATTTTAATTAAATATATTTAATAGTGTTTAACTATTTAATAGTAATAGTTATTTTTAAGGAAACGCAAAATAGGAGTTGTACCAGTTTTTGTTGTTTGGGTTTGACAATTAAATTGTAATCATCAAAATATATTTAAACGCCTAATTAAAATATTTTTAATTAATTGTTTTTCTTTAGGTGAAACGTTCAGTTTTAAGTAGAGAAAACAGTGATTTGTCAAATAATTTTATGTGTTGTGTTCGGCAATTCATTTGTAGTTCATCATCAATAATTATAATAAATGTATATTAATTAAAAGAACACAGACATTTTACTCCCCACGTAGTTTCATTCATTCATAAGTCATTCATAAGCTGTCTCAGAGGTTGCATTTGTCATCAGTCATCGAGCTTGTCTCATTTCAGAAAAGTCAAAATGAGAGTAGCAATAGTTTGATTTCCCTGAAAAAGCAAAAAGGTTTGGGGCGGAGCTATTTGTGTGTTCAGCCAATCAGAAACATTATCCCAATTGAAATTGGTGATGCTAGTGGCAGATAACACTTAACACACTTTCGCTTTAAAGTACCAAATCTGGTTAATAAAAAAACCAGGACAGCTTGAATCCATGATCTCATTGAGATTAATAATGGTGGTAAAAATAATAAATAAAAAAGAAACACAAAAGATTAGAACTGGGTTAGATGCTCTCTCAGTACTTCTGGCCGATTTTCTCTTTCGGAGAGCTTTTTTTTTTTCCTGTCTTTCTGTCTCTCTCAGTCTCAGTCATCACATCCCGACAGTGAGGTGACCTCTGACCCCTGTCCTCCCCTTGACCCTGAGCAGGATGACACCGCCACCTCTCCGCCCGCACCTCAGCGGGTGGTTGAGGTGGCCATTCCTAATGTAGGAACCTTTGTCATTCAGTCGAAGGAGGGAGGT
Source organism: Sinocyclocheilus anophthalmus (assembly GCA_018155175.1). NCBI lineage: Eukaryota > Metazoa > Chordata > Actinopteri > Cypriniformes > Cyprinidae > Sinocyclocheilus > Sinocyclocheilus anophthalmus. The sequence continues at coordinate 175,961 of JADLZN010003582.1, read as the reverse complement.
TATGATGATGAGGTAGAGTCCCAATAAAAAGAGTTCGGTCATGAGCGTGCAGCCCTAAAACTCCCAGCATCCTTTTCACAACCTGCTCTGACATGCCAAACCCATTTCAGATTAACATTAAATGCAAGTTACTCCCAGTGGACTCCCAAACTACTAACGTTGCCCCCAGTAAAACGTTACAAAAGAGGAAACGGCCTGTTTTGCCTGTCTTTTCTTTCTTTTCCTTCATGAAGCATGTAGCGCAGGCTTCAGATCATTGTGTTATTTATTTTCACTTTAATTTACCGTCTACACAGCTAACTATGGTGTTCATTACTTATTTAAAGAAGCAGAAGACACATTAACCTGCATGACGATCCTGTTTTGAATGTTTAATCATCTTCAATGCTTGACGTCGAATTAGCTTTTCTGTTCTAAGCTAATTCGTTTACTTCGATGGGTTGGCTTGAGCTCGTTCGGTGGTGGCTGAGCTGTGGTGTGATTGGCATGCGGACTGGCCAATGAGAGTTTTGGAGGCGTGGCTGGTGTAGTAATATCCTTCCCTCCTTGGGCAGGCGATGATGACCCCAAACATGCAGGGTGTCATAATGGCCATTGGCAAATCCAGGAGTGTTTATGACAAGTGTGGGCCTGAAGCAGCATTCTTCAAGGTACATGACCTGCTGCATGCCACACCCCCTGTGCATCTCATTAGCTATTTGACCACACCCCCTCCCTGAGCATCTCATTATCTCTGTGAGCTCACTTTTTACACTGCAGGCTATGGAAAAACCCTCTGCATCCTTTTTTATTATGCTGATAGGGTTCTTTATTTATTATAATTATTCATTATCTACTGTGTGTAGGTTTTGCTGACACCTAAGATTGGATCGATAGCAGCCTCCAGTTCTTTGGTATCAATAGTGATGAAATGAAATTAGTGCTGTCAATATAAAATTCAATGTCAGTTATTCGTATTTATTTATTTATTGTAGGTGATAGGCATTCAGTTCTGTTTAAAGTGAAAAAACTAAATATTAATTTGTAAAATAATTTGTACGTGTTGGTAATTAAATTAAATATTTGTATGTAATGTTTTATATATATAATTCCCACTTTGCTGTTCAGATCAGGTATTGAAACGTTCAAAAATGACGATCTTGAGGTACCGCAGTAGTTTTTTAGTATTGGTTTACTTTGTCACCATCTGCTGTCAGCTGAATGTAATTGCTGCTGTGTGTTATAAAAGTTTTTTTTTTTTTTAACTAGCATTGGTTTTGGGTATCTTTGGCTATGCAGTATTGTGTACTTCACACAACATAGCAAACAACGTGCTAATTAAAACTTTAAAGACAACTCCATTTAAGACAGCAAGTGGTAAGTGAGAGTTGTGGACAGAGTGTGACTTTTTAAGATTTTATCAAGGGTCTACATAAAAAAAAATAGCCTTTCGGCTAATTGTGGCACTTTACAGTCATGTTAACTAAAGGTGGGGTAAGTGATTTCTGGTAGCCAATGTTGATATTTCAAATCACCAAAACAAACACGCCCCTACCCCAAAAGGGTCTCGCCCCTATTTTGATAGCTCCGCCCCACACATACGAATGCAACCCAGGCAACGATTATGACACACGAACATATTCAAGCAAAAGCCAGCATATATTTTTTCTGTGAAGCAAAGCAAAACCAACGTTACTCACCTATCGAGAAGAAATAAAGCAACCTCGGCGTCCGATCGCAGGCCTTCCCGCTCCTTGAGTTCTCTCCAGCGCTGGAAAGCTGATCTGTTATTTACATGTGTCCTACTTCTTGCCTTATCGTAAGCCTCCTTTTGTTCCACAGACATTTTCCTCTTTTGTTTTTTATCCGCCATCTCTATCTTTCTGTCATCGCTCGGGTCATGTCCGTCCTGTGCACTGAGCGCGCTCTCGCCCCTATCATGAGTAGACAGACTGCTCCTTACTGCTGATTGGCTACAAGTTTGTTTTGGTACTCGGCCTGACTCTGTTTTCTAAAGCGTTTTTGAAAAAATACATACCCCACCTTTAATGTACATTGCCCCTGTAAATAAATTTAAACTTAATTGTTTCATTGGCAGATCTCAATAGGCCTCTGATTTGTGCCTTCACTTGTTGTCCAGCTGTGTATTTTCACTCTGCACGCAGGCTGTTATTTCTACAACTAAAGAAGTTTTGAGTCACATTCATTACAACCACATGCACCAAATCAGTCATTACTTTTTTGCATCTTCTTGTGTAGATGGAAAGATTCAATTATTTTTTTGCTCATGTGCATTTCTAACTAAACACATCCATCTCTGCATATCTCTAACTCTTTTTATTTCTTTCCAACTGTCTCTCGACTTCTTTCTATCTCTAACAGGCGATGAAAGTAGAGTACACTCGTTTACTGAGGTTCGCTCAGGAGGACACACCCCCCGAGAGGGACTACCGATTGCATCACGTCATTGTTTACTTCATTCACAACCAGGTGCCCAAAAAGATTGTGGAGAGAACTCTGCTCATGCAGTTTGCCGACAGAAACCTTGGCTTTGATGAGAGGTATGAGCCATATGAATCTTAATAAAATCACTGCTTTGTAGTCTGTTTTTTTATTTACTGTATTCTATTAATATTTCATTTTTTTTTCATTAAGTTTTTACTTGATTCTACATCAGATCATAAGGATTTTATACATTCAAAACAAAACTACAGTTTTCATTTTTTGTAGTTATTTGAAGTCACACTTGTATGAATGTCATTATATAATATTATGCTCAGTTGCATTCATTTTACAGGATTCCCATCATAGAAAGCCTGAAAATATTAGGCAATTTTAAAATGGAGATTTCTAGGCCTGTAAAATTGAATGGAAATTAATAAATTCACATTAATTAGAAAAAAAAAATCATGATTTGAGATCATGACTTGAGATTTTTTTCTAGTTACGCTCCACTCTCTTCTCACATCTTCAAAAATCATGAAATTCAATGTTTTTTTTTTTTTTACAAACATTTATTAATATTTTTTGTAAAAAAAAAATCTTTGTGTCCAAATACTTAAAACCACTGTATTTATTTAACAAGCTTTCTAACAAGTTTGGCTCTGAAATTAACTTTAACTTCACTTATGAATGGCGATTGTGTTATACAGTTAGTTGAGCCTCAAATTGACAAATATAAAAGACAAGCATATAAACACACACAATGCTGTAGCTTGACAGGACCGCCTCACTGATAACTGATTGATTTTAGAAGAAGTGACTCCTCTTCCAAAGGCCAGTTCCGTCTCGAGCCTCCCAGACTGACACGGACAGTAATTATCAGCTCGGCACAGCAGTCGCTGCTGTTTCTGATCATTGTGTTACCAAACAGCTTCCTGTCTGTGCGCCCAAAAGGCCTTTGTCTCGCTACGCAGTCTCGAGTGCCTCCAGAGCAGACTGCACGCTCCGGTGAAGAATGTGATCCATATTCATAAGCAAATTGATTTCTTTCTCCTCTATTTTGAGCGAAGTAATTAGATTGATGTGCGCGCTGCACCAGATGCGACGCTCTCTTTCCATTTTGTTTTGGGTAATAAAGTATGATTCATGGCCAGAGAACACAGCTCATTCCTGAGAGCATCTCATGAGTCACGCCTGAGCTCTAATGTGGTGGCCCTGTTCTTCCCTGCAGATGTAAGAGCATCATGAAGGTGGCACATGCTAAACTGGAGCTCATTAAGCCTGACGAGGTGAACATGGAGGAATACGAGGTGAGTGAAGTGTTTCTGACTTAGGTTTGGCTGCTGTTTGAAATTGAATTGTGAATGATAAGTCAGTTTCTGAATTAAATTGAACTGAGGTTGGAAACAGGATGCAGAATCCTCATTTGAATTATGTACCGGTATATTTGGGTTTTGTTGCAAATACAAAAGCGTTTGAGTATGTTGATTTTCTTTAAAATTGCAGTTTATGAATTCATCTTCCTGTTGTTACAATTAATTGTTGTCAAGCGATTAATCGTTTGACAGCACTAATATATATATATACCTATCCAAAAGGTATATAATCAGTATTGCCACCTTTTGCAGGAGATTGTATTTCTTTCAGCACCCAAAAACTTAAGCAATGACCTAGATTTCCTAAAATGCGGTACAACAGGGTTGGTGAAATCATGCAGTGTTGTGGATAAGGATAAGTTTGCATGTTCTCACTAAAATGATCTTATGCTACTTCTTCTGGCACAGATGTGTCATCAGGATTACAGGAAATTCCGTGACACGACAGTGTTTCTATTGATCGGCCTGGAATTATTCTTAAAGAAAAGGTGAAGCTTTTGTCTTTTAATTCTTGAATTTTCTTTTCATTTAAAATGGACATTCTGTTGATCGAAACAGATGAAATGGAAGAAACAGGCCTTACCAGAATCCTTTTCTGTGATATCACCACTAGATGGCAGCATATTCTGCTTTATCAACTCAAAACAGAACTAAAAACTAAAAGTTGCTACAGTCAAGAAACATATATCTTGTAGCCTTTTACTAATTTCCTTATGCTTTATTAGGATTGCGTGTATATATATATACACCCATACATACAGTGTTATATTATATATATATATATATATATATAATAAAATAAAAATCACAATATTTTAGCTTTTTATATTATTATATTGCAGTTATGTGGAAGCATTGATGTACCTGATCTTCGCCTATCAGTACAACAAAGAGCTCCTGGCAAAAGGGCCATACAGAGGACACGATGAGGTGCTGATCGCCCATTACCGCAGAGAGTGCCTGCTAGTGAGTGAATCAACCATCTCCTCTTAACTCGGATCTACGACCAGCTCAAACTGTGCTCCTAACAGCTCTCAGATCAGTATTATTTATGCCAATGCACACGCTTTCCTGTAAACAGTGTTTCTAACACCAGTGACTGGAACAAATCTGGTTAGAATTTAAGTACAGAGGCATTAGGGCAAGAGTTTGCATATATGTGGTTTTGCAAATACAATTTGAATAAACATTTTATCTGTCAAGTCCAGAATGCCTTTTTCATTTCCTGCCCAAGTTTTGCTTGGGGGGGGGGGGGGGGGGGGGGGGGGGATGTGGATAGATTGACAGTTCATACTTTTATGGCATTTGGATTCACTTAATTTAAAAGCTGAAACGTGAAGCTTCTAGTTGTTGCTGTTGGAAATCAACTGTAATAAACACTTGCTTTGACTTTACAATTCACTGCCGTTCTCCCCATCTATGTACCCAGTGACCCCCACACAGCCATTGTGCTCATAATATTATCATCAGTCCTGGAATAGGAAGCGTACTGGGCTCAGTGCGTAAACACATTAGCGGGAAGCACGTCGTTGTCCTTGTTTCACCTTTTGCAAGCGCTGCAGAGGCCTTAACTTCATCTCAAGCTGTGCTGTTTACCCTCTGCTCACTTTAATTGAAAATACTGCTAACATTGACATAGCTTATGTGCTGCAATGTTTTTTTCTTTTTCGCATTCTAGCTAGTTGCTCATTCCAGTTGAGTGGCGAAAGGGGTTAGAGAGTTTACCTGCCGCATTCAAAGTTTGAAAGTGTTTAATTGCATAGCAAAGAACATCAGCTTTTTGCGTCAATAAAAAACGTTCTCGGATGTGGAGGATGTTTCTATGTATTGATATTTGTGGGCTCTTTTTTTTGTGTCTCTCGCAGAAGGTGAATGAACACGCGGCTGCCCTCTTTGAGACAGGCGAGGAGACTGAAGTGAACACTGGTCTGAGCATCATGAATGAGCTGGTGGTGGCGTGTATTCCACTGCTGCTGGTGGATGAGATGGAGGAGAAAGACATGGTGGCTGTCGAAGACATGAGGAACCGATGGTGTTCATACCTGGGCCAGGAAATGGAGCGTAAGTCTTAGGGGTGGGAATTTTAATTTTATTCACGGGGCCACAATCAGCTCGATTTAGAAATCAAATTCGGTATTAAAGCTTAGTACAAAAATAACAATTCTGAAAGTTTTCTGGATAATAGTGTTCAATGTGAGTTTCAATTATTTTTCTAACCTTATATGTATGTGTCATCTATTACTGTATGTCAAATTCTTATATTTAATCAGTAAATACAATTAGAGTAATAAGAGACTATAGGGCTGTTACCAATCAAATTAAACCAGTATCAAATAAGCCACATTTGACGCGGAAATTGCATCTGAAGTGGCATTTAGATTTATTTGCACAGACTTTAATGCACCTCAAATGTGGGATAAATGCATTTACACTGCACTTGCAATTGCATAAATAATACTATAAGATTGTTTTAAAAAAGTTTATTTTTATTTTTATTTTTTTTATAAAATGTAAGGATTTTATAAATGAAATTCTTTGGGAGTCTAAAAAATTGACAGAGGTGGTGGCAAGTATTAATGAGCAAGTCATTGAATAATTTGTTCAAACCATTCATTCAAAACAGCAGATTCATTAAACAAATTCTGCATTTATGCCATGTCATAATTACTATAATTTCAAGCTGACAGCATGTGACGTTCTACTTGGAACTGTTCACATCCTTGGACTCGGAACTATGGCACTATCAATGCCTAAACATGGCGCCTAATGAATCTGACATGGTCAGGTGGTACAAGTTGTAGCTCTCAGAAAGTTCCCAGTTCTCAAGTTGTAATTACGAGTTCTATGAGGACGTGAATGTATTTTACAAGTTGGTATCTCGTAATCATGGTAATTACGATATGACGTGAATGTACATAAAGCAAGTAACTGGCTGTATCTGAAATCGCATACTTCCTTACTATATAGTAGGCAAAAAACGGAATGTGAAAGAGAAGTATGCCGGAATTCACAGTATTCATAGAAGAGTAGGCAACCCACCTACCCAGATTACTTACGTCTTCCACCGAGATTCAATAGTGCACATTCAAGGAACACTTTACTATCCCCTGAGGCCATGGGAGAGGATTTTGTGAATGGCAGTGAAGCAGCAACTGACTCTAGTAGGTCACATGACATTGACAACATGAGGAATGTAGTGCATTCATACTATATAGCACTTTCTTTTAAAGTAATTACTTACTAAATAAAACTACCTACTCAGAGAGTATGCATTTCGGATGCAGCCACTGTTTTTATGAATAAATCATTGAATCACTCAAACAAATCCTTTACAGATTTATTCAGGAATGAAATACTGTTCCGTGTTGCAATGGTTCTGATGTGGCTTTATTTTGAACTATTTTCTTTGTCATTGAAAATATTTTCTAAGAGACTACATCATGTTTTTGTGAGTGAGTGTATTCTCTGAACTTTCCGGGTGCTGCACTACTCTTGCAAATGACTTCCACCTTCTTCTAATTAATAGATAATTGTTCCATCTCAAAATTGTCTTTTTCTTCTCCAGCTAATCTCCAGGAGAAGCTGACTGACTTCCTGCCCAAGCTGCTCGACTGCTCAACCGAGATCAAAAGCTTTCATGACCCTCCCAAACTACCTTCATACTCCACGCTGGAGCTGTGCGAGCGTTACGGCCGGGTCATGATGTCACTCACCCTGAGTCGAACCCCTGCAGACGGCAGATGAGCTGTGCAGACTTCATCTCCCCTCAACTAACACATGCCTTCCTTAAAGCAGGGCTTTCCCAAACCTACCAACCTTTCCTTTCTCTTTTGCTGCTAGAGATTTTACCTTATCCTTATCGGTATTATTAATATTATTTTGAGGATTCTGTTATATTTTAAAACTAATGCAACCGTAAGAATGGTGTGAAACTGAGCAGAAGACGAAGAAGAAGCATTAGACGGATAGTTCACTCAAAAATAAAATTTTAGACATCGTTTGTTTACTTCATGTTGTTCCAAACCCATATGAAAAGGAAATGTCTAGCAGAATGTTCAAGCTGCTGGGACCAGGGACAGCTGTGGTTGGAAAGAAGAAAGTTATATGGACTCTAAAATACTTGAGGGTAAAGAAATGAGGCTGAATTTTCATTTTCAAGTGAACTATCCCTTCAACGCGAAGAATGGTATCATGTTTGGTGTTTTAGACATTGGCGCATGCAGCTTTAGGTTTGTGAAACGAGGTTGAGGATTCATTTCAATATTTTGTTTTATTTTCCCTCATCTTCCCTTTTCACATGAGAAGCGGGTCAACCTGCCGCGCCACCCTCAGTTACAGTGTTACTGCATTGTTTTGTTTTGTTTTTTCTAAGGATGGTGAGTCAAAAAGCTGGAGGCTCTCGGATGGGTCTGCGGACCTGACGACTGGGACTTTAACACAAGTTTTAAGTGCTGTGGTTGGCAGCCATGGGACATACTGTGGCTGTTAATACATTGAGAGAATAAAGTTTTATTTATGGCTCTTTTAGGCCAGATACATATTTTTTTAAATGTTCCTCCTAATCTTTATTGAACTTCGCATTGAATGAAACTGTGCTGTGCTACTTTGGGTATCTCAAAGAGAACGGAGTATGTTTTCCCCATGGACTTGGATAGATTTGACTGCATCTGAATCCTTTTTAGACTCTTCCTGAGTTTGGTTTTCCAAAAGAAGTTTCGTAGATACAGAAAAAGCCAGGTATTGAGTAAAAAGGCACAAACACTACTGCTTTCCCAAAGAATACTGATAACACAGTACTATACTGAATCTGTCTTTCACAGTCCATCGCTGTGCATTCATAGTACAATGTGCCGAGTGAACTTGCATTGTTGCATTGCTAGCTTCAAAGGGGATTTGATGCCAAGCATCAACTAGAACTGAAAGTTTAGCATTCACACTGGTGGAAAATTCCTGAATGGACGCACTCAGCATTACCATTGTACATACACCCTTATTTGTGTCAAAAAGTGTGATTTTTTTTTTTTTTTTAATCTATCAGAGCAGCTTGTTCAGCACATATGACTTTAAAGGCTATTAAACAAAGCTGACACAAATAAACAAACCAAAACCCACTGTAAATGCATGATTCTCTCTGATTTAATGCACCAAGTGAGTGACTTGGGGGAGGGGTGTATGACCGTAGCCACGCCTTCCTCACGTTTGACCACACCCACACTTATTATACTGCTGTAAATTCCTGTTTGATGCAGTTTTTATCTTTTGTAGGTCTTCTGGTCATCATGGTGCAATACATTTGAGCAATTCTAAGAAGCCATCTTTAAAAACTGCAAGCTGGCATATGCTTTCTAGGAACAGTTTTATTGTATTAGATTTCTGCCAGAGCTGTGCACCCAATGACCCACTTTAGAGAGAAATAAGGTCACTGATGGCTAGATGCAGAGCAGTCACTTTATCACAAGATTAACCAAAGACTTGTTTGCTAAACGGAGAGGAATGAATGGAATGACTGAAGGCAGTAAATACAATTTCTTCTGTGTGGATTAACTGCACATTAATCTATTACCCAGATCCAGCCTAAAAACCTCATTACTGTAGGTGTGCATTAACTGAAGGGAAGGCTAAATGTGTTAAGATCAAGTTGCATTCATTTTTTAAAAATTAGTATTTGACAATGCTTTATTCAGGTAAAAACTACAATCAATAAAAAATACATTAAATACTGTGTGAGGTTCGTATAGATTTAAGTGATAGACGTTGCGCGTGAGGTCAGTTTGGCGCGAAACGGTGTAATAATCCGCGCCTAGTGATTTGACACAGCTGAATTCGCAACAGTCTTACATTCTCTAATTTTAACGACATTTGTTATTTTCTTGCAACAAAAAGCGGTCATTTCTCTTTTCTGGATAATATTTAGGCCAAATGAGGGACATTTCTGCCCTGACACGAAGGCTACATGAAGATTTTTAGGAAGGTAATGAGTGACTTGTTTAGTTTCTTTACTTCAGCTCAAACTAAACATCCTAACTGACAACTGAAATACCGAACTCAATCATAACATTCACAAAAATGAATATATATCACAAATAATGTTATCATCTCAAGTTTGGATGCTGACGGCACTTGAAGAATCAGGAAAAGATTCATATGACACTCAGAGGAAGCTGGTTAGTTTGGGGCTAAATTTGGGTTTGTAGTTATTTATAAACGTAACGTTAGCCTATTTAAATATTTTAGATATGGTGTACTGGTAACAGAATTGAATTTGTTTAATTTGATATACATTTGTGTTTAAAAAAACAGAAAAGTTATGAGAAATCTTCCTCAGAGTTGTGGACTTAAAAAAACTTTTAAAGCTTACGTTTAATAAGACATGACTATATGAATGCACATTAATTCAAAAAATTTGAAACATTATATAATGTAATAATGTTTCTTAATAACATTGTTTCAACCATACAATAATTCATAAATTGATGTTTTCCCACCTAACAAGTTTTGCAGTTTTCCTTATTGCCTTTTTAGGGATATATTAATCCAGGGCATCCGTGTTCCCCAAGTATTCATCATGGTCGACCAATATGGGTTCAATAGCTAATTCTTCAATTATTACATTTGTTCCCTCCTGATCCTGAATATGTGCATTCAGCCTTGGATTACTCCTCAGTATGAATTTCCTGCAGAGCGGCTTTACTGGGACCATCTTAATCTGTGAAGGGATTTATCTGCTTATGTGTCATTATCTAACCACGTCCAGACAACCGGAACTGTTGCTTACCTTGTAATTGAGTTTTTGTCCTCTCGTCTTTCTTCTTCACTTCAATGAATCATTGCTTTCTGATGCCTTCGGGGGCTTTTTTTTTGTATTAGTTTGTTATCAAAAGGTCAGGCGGTGTATCTGTTAAACATGACTTGTCCCAACTGTTGACTGTCACACTCCGCTGATAACAGCCTGCCCGTTTCCATGGAGATATTTCATTGTCTGACTGTCTAGACGCCCGGTGACACCCGACACGTCGGGCCCGGGGGTCGCGGATTGGCCTTGCGAGTCAAAAATCGAAGGCTCAGCTGCCCTCTGCATCTGCTGTGGGTCCACAGAGACGTTAGCAAATACATCGCAAAATGCAAGGGCCTGTTTAAATCACTGCTTCTTTTAATAATGTGAGGCCATTTGTCATCATTTTACTGAATGGCATGTAGGGTTGGGCATTGTTTGAATTTGATCAATTCCGATTCTGCTTATTGATTCCGATCCTTATCGATTCCCAGTTTCGATTCCAGTGTGGTTAAAAAAAGGAAGTCAAACATTTAGATATCAAACATATTTATTCTGTGTCTCTTTTTGCAAAACGTTTAATTGCTGCTGAATACCATGAACAAAAATCAGCCGGCTGCATAAAAAATACTTGATTAAGAGCTGTTTGTGTGCTAAATAAAGCTGCACGATTCTGGATACATTTTTCATTTTTTTTAATTTTTACATTTTTCTTTAACTGAGGTGTTTTCTGCAGAAATTCCCTTAATCGAGAAAAAACATTAGACTAAACAAAATCTCATGGAATTTATGAATGGAATGATTCAATGACTCACTCAAGATTTACTTGTTTTATTACTGGACGAATCAGTGTTTTAAAAATGAATCTCTTGAATGAATGATTCAAAGACGAATACATTTTTAACAGCCACTTTTACAGATTTTCCCTGTCTATGGTACAGGAAATTACTGTTAACCTATTAATATTTTACAGTTAAAATTACACATTTTTTACAGTGTGAGTTTTTAAGCTTAAGTTTTTCATTTAATATTTATATTTTAGATTATTTCAGCTTTGTTTCAGATTTATTAAAGTTTTCTGAAGTCATGTTATAGTTTTGTATGATGAACAGACTGACACCAAAGTCTTTATTCACTGAAAATCTTCCTCTGTGCTGCAGCTCTCAAATCAGTAATATTTAATCTCATTGATGACCAACCTGATCTGCATTTCACTTTATTTAGCTTTTTTTTTTTTCTCATCACACTGAGTATCATACGACTTTGAGTTATTTTATGGTGTTTTCTGTACTATTTTGATCTGGTCATTATGAACTGTTGTTGTAGAGGGGGGGGGGGGGTTTTTGGGGTCCCGTCCAAAAAAAAAAATATAATAATTAAAAATAGATTTTCTTTTTCTACAGAAAATAATAACAACATATGGGTTTGGAACAACATGACAATTGAGTAAATTACAAAAAAATTGACTGCTGCAGGGAACTGGAAGTTCGCATCACCTTGGTTCCCTTTAATAGGATTTTCCATTGGCTTTAGATTATTACAGAAAATAAGCTCTTTGACCAAGAAAATGAATGATACTTAGCCTAAACATTTTGTTCATCAGGGTAAAATCATTGCAGCATTATCAAATTTGTAGACTAAATGCAATTGTCATAAGCTAGGCTATAAACAAACTTCAACAAGTTCACACAAATTCATCACCACTGCTTAGCCTCTGACAAATCTTTCAGTCAGAAAGTTTGAGTTAGAATACTTTGTAAAAGCGTGAGTGTGAACACAACAAGGCTTTAAAAGTGGACTAGTAAGTAGAATAGTTTTCCTGTTTGGTGTGATGACGTTTAATTTTTGTGACAGCCTCTGTAGTCCCATTTAGCCATTTGTTAGTGGGGTATTACTGATTTATTTTATGTCATAAAGTGTGAAAATATCTTGAGCTTGTGTCAACCAAAGACCTTATTGCAGGCATTTAATAAAAAAATCCATTCAAAAACTCACTGAATTTGAGACAATGGAACCGGAAGTTCACAAATATTAACTCAATTCCAGTTTTTGTAACCATTCCTACCTTCTATTTATCAATAATTAAACAATTGATCTTGGTTTTCATCTTTAATTTGAATTTAATCAACTCTCAGTCTTTCTCAGCATGCTGTTTTTTGTGAGATGCCATAGGTGCAATGCAAACCCCAGTTGTCTTATTTTGCTCCATTTCTGTAAATCTGTTTTGTCATTAAAAATTCTGCTTAGGTAGAATCCTTAAGATTTGCTGAATGATCTGACTCTGAATCAGCAGTTAAAATGAGAACTGAACAAATATGGCCGCTCTATTGTCTTTTTTGCTGTGTCGAGTCCCGTGTGATTGGCCGGTTGGCACAGCACACTGTGTTTGATTTACTGTGTATGTTCTGTTACAGTATTATTTTATTCAGAATGATCTTCTCCGACGAAATTCAGGACCAGGACTGGATACAGAGCGTAACCGGCTGCAAAAATATCCCCGGTCCCTTGAGGCAGCCAGAGGCCGTTCTCTGAGAACCCAGCTAGAGAGGACATTCTGTTCAAAGCTATTCAATGGAGATATTTTTTGTTCGAGAGATTTTTTTCCCTTCTTGAACTGAATATCAATCAACGGTCGCTTCTTTAGTGTGCTAAAGCTCGGGGGGAAAAACACGCCACCTCCAGACAAAAATAAATAAATAATAAAATCACAAAAGAGTGAGAGAGAGAGAAATGAGTTGAAATTGCTAGCCATCCGTTCCTTCGCGTTTAATGATGCTCTCTCCGAGCGGCTGGCGTCTGGTTGTCAGAGACCATGATTTTTTATCGCAAACACTGCAGCTCAGCGGGGTGTGCGGTTATAGCGAGATGGGTCGGGATGGGGGCAGTCAGGTTGAGAGAGTTAGGGGGGCTCGGGGTGGTTTTGGGACCCTCTCAAGGTGCCTCATCCATGGAAACGCAGCTGGCTGAACAAGATTCCCATCAGTCGACAAATAAGAGACAAGCTGGGCTCTGTCTCCACACGGTCCGCACTGTTACCAGGAGCCGGCAGCCAATCACGTCCCCCCAGTGGCCTATTTTGACAAATGGGCCTTTTCTGCGACCAATCACAAGTGAGCAGCCCTGTGACATCATACGATAATTAATTAGACTCATCGTAAAGCTTTTTTTTCTAAGGCCGGTTGGCTCTCCAAATGAGTGATTCTGCCTCAGGAGTCGGAGCGGCGTCGCTGATGGAAGGCCATCTCTCTTCACTGTCTTTGTCCTGGTTACGGGATTGCACGGTTGGGGCCTTTTGATCGGTCCCCATGTTTCCCAGCTCTGCATTTGGTTTTATTGTGCATTAGTGCTGACCCTGACCAATCACTTTCAATCACCATAATTCTCTGATTACAGGAAATATGCAATGAGATGGATGAATAGCTCTTAGGGCATTTCAACCCTGGACAGGTTCCAGAGTTTCACTTACCTCTGACGTGCCGTCAATCTCTCTTTCTCTCTGTATCCCTCTCTTTTTCAAATGGCAATCGATCCTTACCAAATGACACTAGAGAATTTAGAGACACACTTTTAGATATATTTGTCCATTTTGAGAATATTGGCATCATTGATATCCATGCCTGTTTGACAGCTTAACAGAAGTGGTAGTTTCCCCTTGAGTTGGTTTCAAATATTGGTGTCAAATTTTTTAAGTACTACCTAGAGTAAATATTATTATATCAGGCACACTGCTCTCTAAATATAGAGCATTGGTCATTGAAAAACTTACATTGGTTGACCACTACCAAATGGCCTAGTTTGTAAATAAATCTTGGCTTGAATCTTGCTTAAGCTGTAAGTTAAAAATCATAGTAAATTTGTCTAGGGATCTTGACAAAACTTCTGGTTTGACTGAATGACTTTTTAGTCTAGAAACTGGTATGAAGGTGTACGACAAAGGATAAAGGGGTTATCTTTTGTCACAATTTCCCATTTTTAAACATAAAATCTGCTGGAAGAAAGTTCGTCCATGCTAGGCATTCAAGTTAATTTAGAATGTTAGTTCTGGTTGAATTAGTTGAACGAACATGCACATTTTTGCTTTTCATTGTTTTGTTTTTTTGCTTCTTTTTGCATCTCAATAGATAAACTTGTGTAGTTTCACATTTGGCTTTGGGTATTTTATTATTATTTTTATTTTAAATACTTGTGAAGTGTTTGGATGGCATGTCAGTCACCAGAGCTGTTACTTGTGTGTTATCACCTGTCAGTTAGTGAGAGTTACATCAGGGTTTCAGACCGCTGCCCTAGAGACTGCAGTCTGAGTAACCCATGTTCCTATTCCTCCATCAAATGCAGCAGAAATTAAATCTGGTTCTCAATATTCTACAGATGGTTTGAAATGAATGTATCTAGTCTTGTAGTCCAGACGAGTGTAACTTGAAAATATATACAAGTTGCTTATCTTAGTTGGTCCTTAAATATAGTTTATTTAGGTCTGTTTTATGTTCATTTTTGGTACATATGGTTTTGTATTTAAAATTATGCTGTGGTTTAAGGAGTCTGATTTGTTTGTTGGCTTTAGATTGTGTTGATTCAGACCTTTTTTGCCTCCATAAGAAAATGTAATTGTCTCCAAGCTGACCATGTATAGGTAAAGGTTTAAAGTCATTTAAAATATTTATAATACGATATTTGGTATTAAAATTGCCTTTATTTACATCACTCTTTTAAGTTACTCCAAATGTTTAAAATGAGTTCAAATGCCAGTTTGAATTAGTCACACTGTCAAGTATTAATCTGACATTAACCATTTTTTTTGGCTGCAGGCACTTGAAATGGTGACGTGATTGAAAAGACCCACAGCCTCATTAAACATGATTTGAATTCTCCACATTCTCCACTCGCCTCTCTTCAAGTGACCCAGCCAGCACAGCAGCTGATATCTGGAGTTTAACAGCCTCCGGAGAAGGTGACAAAAAAAAAACACTGAACACATTTCCTCCACTGTTACATTTTTACTAGTTCTGCTATTTACATAGTTAACATGAAATGGCAGCCCATCTTACTTCGTAATGTGTTGTGAAACGGGAAAAAGTGTAGGACAGAATTTTTATCCACTGGAAAATTGATTGTTTTTTGGAAGATTTCTGTGGCTGTGTTCAGAATCAACTGCTAGCAAACTGAATACAACACGGTATATACTACATGCAGCATACATTTTTTTTAAATAGTTAATAAAACAGTAAGCATAATTCCTCTTTTCAAACAGGGGTATGGTACAATGTAAGTGTTCGGTAGCTCAGACAGTAAAGACTAGGGTCATGGTTCAGTACTAAGGGAATGCACTCACTTTTGAAATGTGTACCTTAAATGCAATAAAAGTTGGTTTTGGATAAAAGTGTCTGCCAAGTGCAAAAATCTAAAGTGCATGCATAAATCGGCAAGTGGCGAGGTATCATCTTCGCAAATAAAAATGTGTGTGTGGTGTATATATTATTATATATAATATATATATATTGCATTCTTCAATACCAATTTGGTGTTTAAAAACAAATGCCCCGCCTTTTGACAGTGTATTAATAAAATAATGTCAAGAAAGAGTTTAAAATCAAAACTAATATTACTTGCACTCTGCATCCATCACTGTGGGATACAATATTGAGGGATACAATATTCTGTCTTGTATGCTGCAAATTTTTCTTGGATAAGACACATTTAAAACACTGGTGTAGTAGCAGAGTAGGAGTAGTATGGTAGTATGCTATTCTGATGGGTGGTTGGGGGTGGAGTTAAAAAATAAGAGGGCTTGATGAGGTCAGCTGAAAAGGAAAGTCATTTCAGACGCGGAGCAAGTTGCTTTGCCAATTGATTAGGATGACAATCTTTCACAAAAAGAATGTATTAAGAAAGTAAATAAGAGTAAAATAAGTAAAAAACATTTTTTTAGATGTTATCAAAGAAGAGTAAATCAAATTCTTATAATACAGAACTCTCTTGAAGGTTGATATTAATATACTAATGAAAAGTTACAAATCTCAAATGATTGTCTCTCTTCTCTTGTTTCAGCAGTGCTGTACTTTCTCTAAACACACGTCTGTTTAGCGGTTACACCTCTCTTACATGCACTTGCCATCTCTGACCCGCAGGTCATGCTGAAGTGACTTTGTGCCCCATTTATACCTGGGCCTCTTTGAAAGCAGGCCTCGCATTCCTGCTCCGTCGGACGGGGGATATCCTGCTTATTGCCAGCGAGTAGGAAGTTTCTGCCGTTAGGGATTATGTGCCGTTGCCTCGCCTAGAAGCTTTCGGCTTGTCCCCTCCCACTCTTGAAAAAGCAGCGACTCCACAAACTAGAAAACGGTGCGAACTAAATACCTGCCTCTCTGACCACCAGCCTCAGCCTTTCAGCCCTGCTCGTCTGCGCTTGTGCGATTGCTGGGAGGAGGCAGCCGCGTTCCGTCCGCTTTTGTGTGGTTGTACAGAAGTGCTGCGGTTGGGAGGAGGAGGAGGAGGTGGAGGGGAACAGCTGCTCCCCACACAGAAGCCGGTTCCCCAGCCTGAGAGGCAGCCAGTGCCGGGGCTGTTTTCCCGGGGGCCCTCGGGTTGGTTCGCCAGCTCCGCAGCTCTGGCTTGAAGGGAGATTTATATGGCGGCGGCGAAACACAAAATTGACCAGAACAAGTAGGATTCTTTCCTTCACAAGGCCAGGCACTCGTGTTCTTTGTGAGTACTCTGCCTTTTTAAAACATTTTTGCTAAAGTTGCATGGACACAAAGGATCGTACAGTCCTCGTTGTCCTTTTTGTGTTGTTTTGTTTGGCTTCTCTCTGCCTCTCTAAACCATCAAGAACTCAGTTTCCTGTGAGAAACAACTCGGGCAGTTTATCACTCGCGTTGAGTTGCAGGTTTCGTGAAAAGGGAGCTTTGTGCTTTTGAATTACAGCTAGGCTAAAGGGTCACGGCCAGAGGCATCGGTGCTGTGTGTATATGTGCAAACCAAATACGGACTGCGATCTGATAAAGAACATTTTATGAATGTTTGTGAATCCTCTGGTATTGCTTTTGGAAGTTGTGGGACACGACAGCATGCTTTGAACTTGGCAGAGAGTGAGAAACTTTGCGTAAACTGTTGGAAGGACTGTACAGAGACTCGCTCGCACTGTTACACACTCATGGCTGCCGGGTTTTGAATCAGTGTTGCTTTAATATAGTATTTAAGGAAATATCTGAACTTATTCTTTTTTTTTTTTTTTGACAGAATACTTTTTAGCGGAGTTTTAGTAGCTTCACCTTAAAGAAATTAAATATATTTTTATTTAAATATATATGGTATCTAAATCATGTATTGAGGATCTTTTGTTAACCTTTACAAGCTATGATTTCATTGAGAGGCTGATTAATTGCAATATTTAGCTCAAGTGAACAATTTGAGTTACTAGTTCTCAAAGTTTAGTGTCAAGTTGGTGAATTTATTCAGGAACAATAGATCATAACTACTTGTGTTGTAATATACAATACATATTTGTAGTAAATAGTTGCTGAGGCAAAACTATAATTTGAGGCATTTTTAAGTCTAATTGGCTTGTTGATGCAGTCATTTCTTAGTCCAACTATATTTATTGTGTAAAAAAGCATTTTTTGTTTGGATTGTGTCAGTCTAATGTTTTCCATTATTCACGTGATTTGGTTTTTAGACAGCCTGTCTGTCTGATGCTGTGGCACTTCACCTGTTCTTCCAGAGCCTGAGTCCTGTAAAATGTATTTTTTCTTTAGGAGAAGCCTTGCTTCACCTTTTTCTGTTGCCCCCTCAGATGACCTTGTTGTCACAGGAATGAGATGTTTGGACAGGCATTAACGCGTGGCTTTCTCTTCTAGAGTGCTGTTTCAAAGCACGGCCAGAGGCATGAAAAAGAGGGAATGTGCGAAAAGAAAAAAGGCGAAGTGCAAAAAGGCAAAGGAGTCGAGTAGTTTTAGCTTAGCTTTCGGTTTCCAGGTCATTTTTTGTGTAAGGTGGGATATCGCAGTTTAGTTGTCAACATAGCACAGAGAAAGAGAGAGAGAGAGAGCGAGTGAGCGAGGGGCCACCGCTGAATCTAGTTCTCTATTTTAGGTATGTAGGTCACTATCCTCTGAAGTAGCAGATCTGCACACCTTCTTAATGAGGGCTTCTGAAGTCTTTGTGGCAGATGGTTTATTTTTGGCTCTTTGCTGTTCTATATTAAAGTTTCTTCAGGGCACATCAAGTTGATGGCCAGGCTTTTAAAAAACACAGATCTTGTCTCTGATCTCCTCTCCAGTCCTCAGTTTAGACCAATGTTTCATCTAATTTGAGGTTCATGATTAGGAAAACCTATTTCTATTGGGCGAACCCATCAGTCACCTGAGAAGAAACACTTCTGAAACACTGTACTAGAACTGTACAGTAACTACAAACCTAGGAAAATGCATAAATTATATAATATTATATAAGAAAAAAGAAAAAATAGGCTTTCTCTGTCATTCTGTATTTGCACACACAATTTCTAATTACTATATTTTCATCTATAGTTACCACATTATTTTTGAACTATATTTTAGGAAACATTTATATGATTAGATGAGATACATTTTCTCATCTACCATGACATAATTGAAGCTCCATGCGAAATAATTAGAAATTTTAGTTGGCATATAGCATGTCACAACCTAGGAAATGTCAGTTTTCCTCTCAGTTTGTATCTTTTATATCTATATTTTTATATAGGCTAACTATGGCAGGATGATATTGTTTTTTGATATAGATATAAATTGGTGATACTGTATATAGGCTTAACTGTTTTCAACTTCTGAGTTGAGTGGAGATAATAGTCTGTGATCTGAAAAACAAAAATTAAATATAATAGTGCATGACCTTTGTGGGCTTCCGTATGTTTGGAAACAATTTCATTTTGTACCGCTATGAACTTGAACTGCTTATACTGTTATAGGATGCCGTCCTTGTCTCTCGAAATAAATCAAATGTGTTTCTACAAGATTTGTAATATCTTTAATTAGGCTGTAGAAACACTATTGTTTTAGGATTTTTGAGTCTGCATTTGTTCTGGTCTGCGCTGGAGCAGCATCAGAAGTGGCACAGCTTAGAGGGAACATTGGTTCAGTCCCTAATGAGCAGTGCTGCTCTTAACTTAGTTATTTTGACAGGAAGGAAAGGAACATTGTTATTTTGTGAGTGTGTGTGTGTGTGTGTTCTCGTTGAACTGCTGCGGTTCTAACGGGTTAAAAGGTGGATGCGTACTTGCTCTCGGTTGACAGGCAGAACGCCGAGTGCCGAATGTGTTTAACTGCTTCGCAGGCTGTAAATTTGTCACACTGTCATTTGCCGACATGTTTTACATAAAACATGTTTTTCTAGGTATTAGGTTTCTGCAGAAGCTCATGCTAGAAATGATCATAACTGGAAAGTTCAGGGTTGAAAAACTTTTTTGGCAACTCGTGAATAGAAACACTTCACTTTCTTTCTATTATTTGTTTTGTTTAGTTTTGTTCATATTATATTTGGATCAAGTTTTTACATGACATTTGGATTATTATTCCATTCTAATGAGTAATCATTTTATCTTAATTAAATGAAAATAATTTTAGGCAGCTTCTCCAGGTTTGATTCTATCACCAGGGTTTTCAAGAACTACTTTTAATAAATAATATCCATTATTTATGTATTTATTTTTATCAGTTCTGAGCTGTTTTAAATATTAAGAAGTATACTTGTTTTTTAATCCAGCATTTCTTCATTTAGCTAAAATAAAATAAATAATTATTTTAAATAATTATTTTTGTTTTAATTTAAGATTTCAAGTCTCACAGACATTTTGTTTAAAACATAAATCTCCATTGCATTCCTTCAGGCTTTAGTTCATTAGTTTAGCCAGATTCTGACACTCCACAAATTATTAGTTTGACTACAGTTGTCAGTGTAAAGGTTTCAAATCCCTGGTTTAATGTGATTTATAGAGGGAAACACACACACACAGGTTTTGTTATCAAAAAAAGGCGCTAAGAAGCTTTCTCTCTCTCTCTCTCTTCACACACACACACACACACACACACACAATTCATGTCCTGGAGAGCCATAAAAGAGATGATGTCATGTCTGAACTGGAGACTGTGTGTGTTTGCACTGATCCGTTTCTCATTCAGAACCATTGAATGTGCCAGATCGCTCTGAAAGAAGACCAAAAAAAGCTCTGAAATCCCCAGCAGACGGCCTGAAAGTTGCCTATTCTAGTCAAATTTAATTTGACTCAATCTTCTATAAAAATATAGACCAGTTTTTTTGTATATTTTAAGGGTCTATACCTATTCCAGGAGGGATTTATGATGATTGTAAGACTGAAAATAAAAGAATGTGACTGATTTTGGTCATCCTTCAAAAAGCCTGCTGCTAGTGTTTTTTTCTCTTTCTCTCTCTTTTCAGCTTGCTTTTGACAGGCAACTTATTTCACCATATTTAAAGGCAACATTTGACTTTAGTATGCTGTACATACAATGAAAGCTTTAACAGTAAAAATATTTTATTGTATTCTTTTTTTTTTGTAAGTATTTTTTTTAAACGCAGGCTTTAAAAAATCCATAGGTTAATATGATAAATCTATTTAGAAAAGCAGTGTATGTTAAATTTCACATGCATTTTTGTCTGTTACACATATTCTACAAAGAATTTTGACAGACTCTGCAGGTGTGATGATTGTGATTTGAAACTTTTACTGGTATTTTTAGTGACCTTTCAGAGTGTGTCCACATTACAGAACAAAATAAACATGTTTAGTGAATGTTCACTACAGTTCATGTGACATCATTACCTACTCAATGGCAGGTGCACAGTGACAGGGCTCTTGGGGTGAAACACATCTCTTTGTTTTTATGGCTACTCAAAGTCCTTGTTTTGTCCTTGTTTACTTGTTAAATGTCCAGCCGTCTTTCATTCTTGGCTTTCTGATGTCCGAAAGGGATGGGAACTGCATTGAGAGCTACTCTTCATCAAGGGCTTTTGACTGCTGTCTGAAGAGAGGGGAGTATTTCAGACACAAAAGGCAAACACACATATTTAGTGTGAGACAAAGGCTGTCCTGGGTTGCTCAGCAAGGGGTTAAACTCTCCTTTTGTTTGCACGCAATTAGAAGATCACTAGTTTGCCTGGTCCTGTCATCAAGACTTTAGGGTTGAACACTCAAGAAACCTGTCAAGAATGTGTTTGGGTCATATTTCACCACAAAATGTCAAATTAATTTAAAAGAAATTATTGTGTATATTTAAATAGAAACTTTTATGTGAAATTATTTATGTGAGAGTTAAGTACATTTCACCACCAAATAAACAACAACAACAAAAAAAAATCTTTTTTTTTTTTCATTAGCTTAATATTAAAAATCATATTGATTTGTAGAATATTTATAGATAATGGTAGTATTGTTGTACTGCTTAATTTGATTTAGATAAAAAATCTTAGTAATTTATTGAAATAACAATTAATCCAGTAGATTGAACTTTTGTAAAAAAAAAAAAAAAAAAAAGTGCAAACATGCCTAATTACACTCTAAAAAAGGCTGGGTTGTTTCAACCCAATGTTGGATCAAATATAGACTAACCCAACCGTTGGGTTAAATTTTGGTTACATTTTCAAATGAGCTTTTTAACACAACAGTTGGGTTAGTCCATATTTGACCAACATTGGGTGAAACACCCAGCATTTTTTAGAGTGTACTATAATGAGAATCACCAAAATTATGGGAATTACAAACTAAATGATGTAGTAGCATAATGCCCAGAAGCAATACAGTAATTGGAATGCAGAAAAATCGGACTTATTGACATAAAGTAATTGTCACAATGTAAAAGATGCTTATTATTCTTTAGTAGGATGTAAACGATTAACCGCGAAGCTGGTGAAAATCGTTTTCAAATTTGTGCGAGTCCAACGGTTGAGATGCCTAAACAAAGCGCGATTCATTTAGGGGGGGAGGAGTTTTCTTGAATGCTGTCGAGGGGAGCTTACTGTCTTTAGAAACGTGTAGATTGGTATTTCGCTTTCATCTGCCTCTGTATAATGATATTATAAGTCATTAAGTGCCAGCGTTGCTTTGTTCTTACAGCGGAAACCAAGGGAAAAGCTTTAAGCGCCACTGATGGCAGGAGGAATTCTGCGCTCATTCGTCATCCGGTTTCATGCAGATATTTTTTATGTAGTATAGTTTCACAAAACTGAAGTCAAACATTCTGTTTTTGCTTCAAATTTCGAATATACAATCTTGTTTTAAAAAATTTAGATAAAAAAACTGCTCATGTTGCATGTATTAAGCATCTTTGTTTGGATTGTGATTCCAATGCAGTGGATGCCTCTAATTTTGAATGGAAAGAGCACAAGCAAAGCCTTAGTTTGTTCATATGAAAATATTTATTTTATTTGTGTTACTTATGTATTTGTTTGGGGCTTGCTTTAAAATTTCAATTTAGTTTTATTATTTACATTTACATTATATTTAAAATTTGGTCGTTTAGCAGACGCTTTTGTCCAAAGCGACTTACAAATGATGACAATAGAAGCAAGCAATCAAAACCAACAAAAGAGCAATGATATGCAAGTGCTATAATTAGTAGTTATTATAGTTATATTTAAATTTCACAAAGAAATGTGCAGCATTTTGTCCAAGCAATAATAAAAAGGACACATTTAATTTATAATTTGTCTTAAATCTAATTTTGTAAAAAAACAAAAAACAAAACGTGAATCGAATCGAATCAAATCAGAATCGTGAATCGAATCAAATCGTGAGTTGAGTGAATCGTTACATCCCTATTCTTTAGATTTTCTGATGAAATGTGACTCATGTTTTTATACGATTTATTTTTAAGTAAAGCTGTTGTATTAAAATTTTTGTGCAAATACTGTTTGTATTTAGGCTATCTAACCTTTAATTTTCTTTCTTTTTTACCTTCTCTAACTACAAAAGCTATTTTAAGTTGTGAAATGAGCATGCTAACAATTATTTAACATACTTTAAATGTCAAGTATATTTTAGATTTTTTATTTGAGAATAAAATTCCTCAAAATACAAAGGGATCCTCCCGTTTTGGGGCAGACACAGGGGAATGCTTTGTGTGTGTATGTGTTGGACTAAAGCGCCCTTGAGAGGCAGGTTTAGAGGCAATAAAGGGAGATCTGGGAAGTGGAAACTCAATAGCGGCAGGGTTTTGTGTTGCTATTGTGCTCATGAAGTCTCCAGCATCTGTAGACAGCAGCCTGTGAAGTAATGAGTTGTCTAGGTTTATATTGACCGGTCTGGTGCGGTGGCCATGGGGACGATTACATTTGCTATTGAGAGTGAAAGGATTACACATCTAAAATAATTGAAATGCAGGGAATGAATAGATGGAGGTTGAAAATGAGGCTGTCGCTCTGCTAACCAGCCTCCCTCCGTCTCCCTTTCTGAATTTTTTTTTTTTTCACCTTTACTTGACGTCTCAAGAGCAGGACTGTGGAGATTATAATAGTTATTTCCCCCCACATTTTCAAAAGTGCAGGTGTTTTACAAAAATTTTATTGATTATATTGACATAAATTGTAATTAATTAAATATAAACATTATAGTATATTATATTAATACATTTCAAGTTTAATCATGTCATTTAGGACTGCACAATTAGAAGAAATACCTATGTTCTTTTAATTACGATTATTATTTTGATTAATTGAACAGATTTTTTAAATAAGTTTTTTTTTTTTTTTTTTTTTTTTTTTTTTTTTTTTTTTTTTTTTTTTTTTGCATGTTCTCGTTTGACATTGAGGCTTAACCCAGTATATATATAATACTATATATGTATTATGATATATTATATTTATTTTAATAAATTAAGTTATTCATGTGATTTAGGGCTTTAAAATTCTGATGTTATTTTAATCATACTTAATGGAATTAATATAATTAATTGATAGAACATAATTTTTTATTATTATAATTGCCATGTTCTAGTTATTGGAGGGTAAACCATCTACATTGCAAGACTGTAATTGTTTGCAATACTCAGCTGCTGCAAAACATGTTTTAAATCAAGTATTTTTATGTAACAGGGCATAAATGCACTGCTATAATTGTCGCTTTTAATGATTCCATCTGTAATCTTAATCTTAATTAATTGTGCAGCCCTAATATCCTTTTATTCATTTTAAATTGCATGTAAGATTTGTGGATCTGGTGAATGTTGCAGTTTAACATTTTCTCTTTAATTATTTTCTGGTTTTATGATTTAAACATTTTAAAAGTGAACAAAATTTGATTGCTGTTAAAAGCTCTCCACTAGGACGATACACTAAGACTTTTTCTCTGTGAGCGGGAACCCGATCTGGGCCGGGACCGGCCTTCAGGGAGTGGGGTTGGGTCTCTGTTTACAGCCTCCGTGATTGGTTTCACTTACGGCTGGCCGGAGAGGCAAACATATGCATGCGCTTATGAGACAGAAAGCTCTTGAGGGGTCTCCCGGAGCAGAGGGTGGGCGTAACACAGCTGAGGGACTCAGAAGTCTGAACCGGAGCCGTCTGCCAGCAGCCGAGCGCGGTGAACTCTGTGCCCTGGTGTCAGGGGGGAAAGAGGGGGTGGGATACGTTGGTTGAAATCCCCAGACCACACTGTAATAAGATCAGACCTTAATGGTGGTCAGGGTATATTTGAGATCGGGTCCATATTGGCTCTGTCTGGAGTGTCACTTGCATAAGTCTGGGCTTTTGGGCAGCAGAGGTTTGAGTGTATCTTTGGAATAACCGAGAGCTGAGCTGATGTCACGTCATTATTTTGTGTTTCTCTGCAATGTCAGACCTGTTCCACATCAAGGTCAACAGAAGACTCAATGTGGACAGAAACACAATATCAAGCCTTTTTTCTTTTGGAATGGCGTCTTTGGTTCAATCCTCAAATGTTGTTAATGTTCCCTAGACCACAGAGCTGCCTTTGGGATCCTTTACTGTGATTCAATTAGACATGCCTTGTGTTTTGGAATTCTTGATTGTAGCTCATGTTGATTCGTTTGGTCTGCTGGTTACTTTCAGAATTTCAATTCAAATGAAATAATTCTAAACATTCTAAATAGAATTATTTCACAGTTACCTGGTTAAGGTTCTGAAAGAGAGCGAGGTAATTAGTTTTATTTTACAATCAGCATTATTACAATCCTAAATCTGATTGGTTGATGTCAGTTGCAAAGGTGTTTTTCTTTCTTTTTTTATTAAACTGCATACTAATGAAGCAGTTCCAGATTTGCGTATATTAAAGTTACACATCTCTTCACTCTTTCTCTCCGATCTGTTCATTTGAATTAAAAAGACCAAGAAACTGGTTGTGCAAATATGGTGAAATTACTTTTAATTTCTACTCTATTTATTAAAATAACTTGTAATATCTAACTCAATAAGCATGACAATTTCAGCTAGGCAAAAAACTGAATGGGGGTACTATTATATTATGTAATAATATGACTAAATCCGTTATCCTTGTTCTGTCTCTCTTCAACACAACATATAAAAAAACAAAAAAAAAAAAAACAAAAAAAAAAAAAAAAAAAAAAAAAAAATAAAAAACAAAAAAAAAAAAAAAAGGGGGGAATCTGAACACTTTTGACAGTTAGTTCAATTTAAAAAATTGCCTAAATTTAACTGATTTCATCCTTTCTATATTTAATGGGTAGCTTGGTATATTTCTCTTCTCACAGTGTAAAAATAATAATTAAGTCCTTTTTGTGGATGCATTTTTCTAGAGAGAATCAAAATGAGTTTAACAGAGTCAAAGAGAATGTTGAGAAAGAATGAGTAAATATACAGCATTAAATATTGAGATTTATTATACTGTCACTGTATAACAGATACTGAAATATTTGTGTATATGAATATGTCAGTAAAAGAATGCCTCAGATTTACAGAATATAACTTTTTTGTTTGTTTTATAATTGCTATCCTTTTACATTACATTTACATTTAGTCATTTGGCAGTCAATTATGAAAATGATGTGGCTTATGTCAGTAAATCAAAAAACTATATCAAAGCGAAATGTAAATTAGCTACACATATAAATGAGGAGATATCATAAAATTCTACTGGTTTTACATAAAACTAATTCAAGTTTGTAAATGTTTTTGGAAGGCTTTTTTACATACTTAAACTCTGATTCCTGTGTGTGTGTGTGTGTGTGTGTGTAAGGTGTAAATCCTCATTGTAACGGCATTCGGGCAGCTTGTTGTGTCTGTGGAAGGGATCTCATTTTTCAGTACCACCTATTTTTTCTCAGTATCCTCCTCCGTTCTGTCCCCGCTCTTGATGACCTCCTCTCCGTGGGTTCACCTTAAAGAGCACAGGCTGTTTCTGTTTTTTTTTTTGTTTTTTTTATCTCTACATCCCCGTATTTCCGGGTCTTGGAACGTTGACATGGCGTCACAGGAAATGAGGTGTGTTTCGTAACCCGGATGAACCCATCAGATCTGTGATGGTACAGCCTGGGTGGAATATTAATGGTGTGTGTTTGTGTTTGCAGATGCGTGTGTGTGCTCATATGTGCACACGTGTGTGTTTGGATCGCCAAGCCGCTCTGCTTGACATTGGGGTTGACCCGTGTGTCAGGCTTACATATGGCGGAGGTGTTGTTTAAGAGAGGGGGGTTCGGGGGCTGTATTCTATATGAAGAGACACAAGGCAAAGAGGATTTTTTTTGTTTCTTTTTTTCACTCTCGGTCTTCTGTTGACTTCCACTCTAACAGGATCTTACACTTTCAGGCGCTGATGTTATGAAGCATTCAGATGGTAATGAGGGCTGAGAGAGGGGGGCATATTCTCACATAAACTTGATTTGTCCATGAATAGCAGCTTGTGTTTGTCCTGACCTCTCCACTGCCCGGAGACACCAACCACCCCGACCCGTTCAGATTCCCGACACACACACACACATTCTCTCTTTCTCTCCCTCACACACACATACAGCTTAGCATTGTCAAAAAGAGACCACAATTCTCCTCTCTTAATATATTGTTTGTTTGTTTTTTATGTTTTGTGGGATCTGATCAGGAATCATGTTTTGGCTTTGTTTGTTTGTAGATTGTTCTGCCGTCACTCTATTAATTGGTTGCTTCTTTTTTAAATTGTTCCCTTATGCTGAGAGACAGTGGGTTGAAAAAAATTAATAAAAATATTGATTTTATTAAGTATTATTGAATTAATAAATATTAGGACGAGTAAGACATTTTTACATGTAATTTACATTTTTTTATAGGACTGATTGACGGTGAGACTTTTTTTTTCTCAATGTATTTATTTTTTTTAAAGATATATATTTTGATATATTATAATATATATAATCATTATTTATCTATAATGTATTTTTTATAAAAATAATTTTAGAATATTTAATAGTTTTGGGTTTTAGGTTTTGGGGTTCACTGTTGAGTCATTATGTTCTATTGTTATAATATTCTATTCATTTATACTATTCCAAACACATCCGGTATAGAAGAAACAAATTTAATTTCATTGGCAGTTTCTTCTGTTTCTGCCTTAGGCACAAAAAGTGTTTCAGGATATATAATGTTTCCTCAGGCTTATTTTTTTTTTCTTTCTGTATAATAACATTTGTCCTGGTAGAAATCTTCCTCCGGTTTGGCTCTGGTCTGCCATGTCACATTACATTTCCTGATTATGTGTTAATCAGAGTCCTCTCACACGAACACACAGTTACACGTTTAATTTTCTTACTTTGGTTTTTCCCTTCTAATGGTTGTCATTATCACTGTTAGCAGCTTCCTGTCCGTTAAACTCATGATCTGTTTAGTGCATCAGTTGTCTCCTCCACAGCTTTAGAAGCTTTTGTGCATCTCTTACATTTTGAAAATCATCTGAATTTATTTTTATATCTTTTATATTTTAGCTAAATCAACAATTTTTGATCATTACAAAATGAATTTGTACATATTTTGTAGATTTAGATTTTATTTGTAAAAACTGCATTCTTTTAAAATCCATCATTTTTAGCAAAACAACAATACTAATGTATTTTGTGATACAAGATATTTTTGTTCTTATCATTTTGGTTATAAGTAATTTATTATTAGCAAATTTTGTACTAAATGTACACATTTGGATTGAAAAATATTTAGAAGCATTTGCAATATATTTGTGGTTTTGTTTTTAAGTATGTAATTTCTCAGCGATGTTCAGACTCCTTTGTTTCACGTTGTATTTGCTAAGGGCTGAACCAGACATTATTCTGTAGGTCAGGACTGCAAGTGACCTCAAACGCCTAGCTCATTTTTTTGGCTACAGAGAAGTGTCTGACCTATATCCTGAGACACCCTGTATATAGTGAAATCACTGGAATTTCCCTTTAAATATCACAGTGACATCATGAGTGTCTTTTGGCAGAGGATATCTGGGTTGTGTCACTTTGATATTTGGGTTTAAAAAAACAAAACATTAAATGAGTCAGAAAAGCAGACGTCATACCATGAGCACATTTTCTCTGTGTGTGTGTGTGTGTGTGTGTGTGTGTGTTTCTCAAGGGAGAGACTTGTGCTAGAGCATTACTTCGTCCTTAAAATGTGGGTGTTTAGACACTCCAGGAGCTTGAGCATCCTGCTGTCTTACAGACGAGCATTTACTGCTCTGCACATAATTAAAAGCTCTTTGTGCTGTAATGATAGGACCGCTCTTTTGTTCCTGTCAAGCTGATCTGAGATCAGGAATGAGGGACTTTATCTTCCCAGCTTTAGATTTGCTTGCACTTTCCTGTCAATATGATTGCGGAATCTAATATGTGTGTTTTTGCATGTAAATCTTTTCATTAGAAAATGCTTGATGGTTAAAACACTTGCAAAACTTAACAGCAGTAATGGGTAATAAAGCTGTTAATTAGCTATTGTGTGCTGTTAAGTTAACAATAGGGTCGTTTTACAATGCATTAAAGAACAACGAGTCTGCCGCAACAACGTCTTAAAGCAGGTGAATGTATGTTTGACCTGTAGGGGGTGGGATGGCTTCTAAATGTCAAAGAAGAAAGCTTTATAAAGTGAAGGAGATGCCGAGGGGCTCTCAGTGTTGCCCCTTTCCAGCCCAAACAGACAGGGTACGTTCAGTTGTTCTTATGGATGCAATAAGCATCCTTTAATTATGGTCAATGCATTTTTTTCTGATGCATTTTTATATTAAAATAAACATTAAAATACAAAAATATCAAATGCATTTTGCCTCATAAAATGACAAAATACATTTGATATTTTTGTATTTTAAAATTAATTTTAAAATAATTTTATATTTGATATTGCTTTTAACATTCATATTTTTTTTAATTATTGTTTTGTGCTCTATAATTGCTTTACAGTTTAATTTTTTTAATACAAATTTTAGGAAATAATTAATAGCTCTTTTTTTGTGTGCCTACACGGAATTTGACTTTCAAAAATAAATCTAACCTAAGAAATATTGACTTGAGCAAAGATTTTGACTAACCCTGGTCTTTGCTGTTTATTATTTGTCAGGGTTGATTGTCAGCAGGTAGTTAACAATCCAAATTGTGAACGAACATAAAACCATAGACTCTCACTGTTTGTAGCAGTTTTATGGTGCCCTTTAAAATGTCTCACTTTGATAGTCTATCGCTCCTCTCGCCGCACCATTTATTCAGTTTTGTCCTGGTGTCATTCAGTTACGGCACAGACATGATGGATGAATGACAGCCTGTATAAAGATGTAGATCAGAATTCGGGCTGGGGATTATTTTGGTCTGATTGATTTTAAGATTTAGCTACAGTGTGTTTTTTTTAATTCTCATCGTATCTTTTGTTTAATTTTCAGCTATTTTTCTGCCAAATAGGCTCTTTGCAGAGTTAAACTTGAATGTGTTTCTGGTCTGAATGGTTGTGGTTGTGTCGGCGTGGGTTCAGTGGCTCTCTGGAAGAGATTAAACTCTCCGTCTCCACGCTGCCGGAGTGTGTTTTCTGCGGTCTTTCCCACCCAAGTGGATCTCTGCATGTGGTCTTCCTGAACGCCCCATTTATTTCTCACAAACTAGCAGGAGAATTCAGCTTTACATCTCACTTTTTGTATTGTAAGCATGACCTTCACTGTATGCAACATTATTTCCATACTAAGAATGATTTAATATTTTAAAATAGTAAATAGATTGTCAATATAGATATAAAAAAAATGATATTCATTAAGAAGATGATGCTGATATTTATTTCAGATTTGCCCTATACTGGCTTGTTCAGAAAACAGAAAAGAATGTGTTTTATATTGTGTTTTAAATGCATGTATGAGTGACATTTTAAATAATGAGATCCCTTAGGATTTGCTGTATATTTCTGTTATTATAATTCAATAATATTTAAAATAGAAATATTTTTTCTCCCGACATTTAATTAAATAGGCACAAGATTCGGTTTTTCGGACTGGTGTTGAGCTACATAGCTGATTTAATCATTAGAAAGTAGAATTTTAATCTAATTGGAAAATACTATTTATAATTGCTCTTTAAAAGTAATAATCAGCATCATTGTTGTTACTATTATTTATATATAATGTATTAGAATGTGATATTTTTATACTATATGTTCAAATGTTATTATAGATTATGTGTTCAAATGATACATAAATTACTATGAAGTACAATTTAAGCTGTCTGAAATGCATATTTGTAATTGTAATATATATAAATATATTTAGTAATATTATATTTTTTGTAGCCGGTTCTGTTAACAATATTTGCAAGCCTGAATCAAATAATTGGGTTACTGCCTTTAGAAAATATAAAGGTTTGCATTGTTTATTAATAACATTCACAGTATGTCTACAAGGCAAAACCTTTTCAGTTATCTTATAAATCACCCTTCAGAAACATTGAGCTGCAGATTTTATGTAAAACATCACGTTTTTAATGCAATTCTGCTGTCTGCTCATATCTGAGGGAGCTGCGGTAAAATTGCCCTGCTCTTTATTCGTAGTGTGTCTCTTCCTATAGCAGATCTAATTTTTTTCCTTTCTGCTTTTATGCCATTGATTTTCTGCATTCTGACAACAATGACATTGTCTTCTCACTTGGCTGATCTCTTTCCTTCCTTTGCCTTTGAATTTGCTCACTTTCTGCTGTGGTTTTGTCCGTCTTCCACGTCTCTGCGTCAGATGGACAGCGAGTCTTTCGTCTCTGTGTGTCTAAATCATTTGAATAAGAACAGAGAGAGATACATGGATCTTTCAAAGTGCACTTTACTGCTGACTTTTTAAAATTCTTTGAAGTGAAATACAATCTGGAAATTTATTTCAAAATATCTCCTAGAAAGCTTAAAATAATCAATGATTATTTAATGTTATTAAATAATATATGATAACGTGAAATAGAGTAAAATATCTATTTTTTTAATGTTTAAAATGTTTTATTTGAAAAGGCTGTTCGTTTAAGAAAATATTAGAATTTGTGAAAATCAATGTAGTGTCATTAATAATTAAAATGTAATTCTTGTTTCTAGATTTAGGTCTTGAAATCCTGTGGTTAAAAACCTGAAAAAAAGAAAACTACAAAATACCAAATTAAAATTTTAAGCTTTTGCATGCTGTATTTCATATTAATGAGGATGTTTAATATTTGATTGAGACTGACATTTAAATGTTAGTTATTTTATTTATTTATTTATTTATTAAATAGATTTACACTGTGTGTGTGTGTGTCAAGGGCAGCAGAGAAAAGTTGACAATGGAATCATTTAAGACCTACACACATAAATACAGAATTTTCATATTTAGTATGAAAATGTGTTAATTCATTTTGGCATTAGTTAATGAAGTATAAGTTAAAATGTATCTGTCAGGTTAATCTGGATGTACATGCTGTTTAAATTAAAATTTCCTATTTTTTATGTCAATTAATTTTACAGTTGAATATTGTGGCAACATGTTCATATGGACTGTTTAAATCTCATTACTTTAGCATTTTTATTTTTGTCACTCTTATCTAATTTTATTTTCTTACTGGCATTATTTAAAAAGGCATTAATTGCCTTTTTACCTTAACGTAAAAGATGAGGAGAAGTAGTAGTATAGACAATAGGATAGAAAAATACAATTAAAAAAGATTTATAGCGCATTAAAAAAAGAAGAATGATTTCTAATACATTGAAAAATAATTTTAAATCTGTAGAAAAATGAGTGATCATTAAATGAAATCAGAAATGAGGAAGGAGCAGTCAAGTCTGACCAGAAGGAAAAAAGAAAATGCACCTGGCTACGCCAACCTCAACTGGTTCACCCCCCCCACACATGCACCGACAGAAGGTTCGATATGCATTCAATCGATGAATGAAAAGGCACAATGGCAAAATCGGACGGGCTTCTTTTCAAATCCACGTCCCCAGCGTTCCCCGCAGTCTGCAGTTCCATGGCAGGCAGAGAGCAAGGGTTACATCAAGGCTGCTCTGTGGACCGTGCAAACAAGTCTAGACCAATGACCTGCTGAATAGCTCTCTTTGAAGAGCACGCAAGTTCGGTCGGGATGAAGAGAAATTGAGGCGGACCCTCTTTTGAGTGTGGAGCAGCCCGTGGCCGCTGGGAGGTAAGGGGCAGGGGAGAGCGACAGCATCTGCTTCCATGGTTACTGGCCGGGCATGGAGACCTCGCTATTGTGGAGAATCGGTTCTCATGCTCCCACCAAGGAAATGTCACGCATTTTAAGAGCGGCCGGTCCGGGACGCTCTCTTCATCGGCCAGGCGCTTTTTCTTCCCCACTGTAATCAAACTATAGTGCATGGCAGCTTAGAAGCCGCGAGAAACGGAGGGAGGGGTGGGAGCGGAGAGGAAGAGATTTTGTCACATGATCGCAAATCAAAATCTTATTTTGGAGTAAGATACTCGGAGAGGGATTTCTGTCCCGGGCTGATCCGGAGGGGGTGGGGGTCTGCCTCATGTTGTGATGATGGATTGCCGTAGAAAGGGCCAAAGGTCAAGGTTTATATTGTGAAGTCGGGGTCTTTTGTTGTGTGGGGGTCATATTTATGTAATTCGATTTCACTGCGGTTCGTTTGATTATTAAGAAAGAAAGTTTTGTGATCTCTTTCCAACTTCAAAAGCCTGTTTGGATCTATCTAGGTTTAATAGTTTTTTTTATTCTATAATGTTATTTATGAAGCATTTATTTGTGTACTGCGGAAAGGCAGGCGAGTTTATTTCATGTTGGTGGATGTGGGGTGTATGCGGACGGTTTGCTGTTTGTCTTTCTGTGGGGGTTGTGGTGGAACGCTGAATTTGGCCGTGCAGCTGACGCCTGCCCTCCCAGTGAGAACACAGAGGGGCCAGATGGCAGCGGTCTACCAAGGGTTCAGAGCAGAGGATTTGCCGGGGGATCGTGGGAAAGTCTTAGGCTGAGTTCACCTGCTCAAAGAGCAGCATCAGGATTAACACTAGCCCAGATTTAACCCACAGTCCTGAACACAAATAGATAATCAGAACCCTGGAATATATATGTCTCATTTACTCTCTATTTGAAATTGTGGTACCTGTATTTTTTTTTTTATATATAGAAAAAAAAGCTCTAGTTTAAAATACATCTGATGAACAGATTGCTTTGACTCACAATAATGTGATGAAGAATTACGTTTTGTGCAGGGAGACAAATAATAAAATAATAATTATATAGTAACGTAATATATGCAGTACTACAGATACTGCGGAATGCATGACTTGAGATTTCTTCAGCATAGAAATATTTTATTATTATTTAGGCTGATAAATCTAGAGTAAAGTTGAAATCTAAATTAGCCTACATATAAATACTCTAAAAGGGGTCATATGATGTTTTGCTAAAAAGAACATTATTTTGTGTATTTGGTGTAATGAAATGTGTTTATGAGGTTTAAGGTTAAAAAAAAAACATTATTTTCCATATAATGTACATTATTGTTTGTCCTCTATGCCCCGCCTTTCTGAAAGGTGTCGATTTTTACAAAGCTCATCGGTGAAAAGCAAGGTGTGCTCTGATTGGACAGCTATCCAGCGCGTTGTGATTGGCCAAATACCTCAAGCTTGTGACGGAAATGTTACACCCCTCACCATACTGTTGATGCCCTGTCAGGCCAGAGCGACGATTTTTTTTTTCGACAAAAACACTTAAAACCCATTACAAACGAGGCATTTGTTGCATCCAGTGGGGACATAATTACTGATTATAATGACTTATACAGTTTTTTACGCGTTGAGTTGCATCGCGCCACGTAAAACATAAAACCCTGTCTGCATTTGTAATCAGAGAAATTACAAACAACAAATCAATGTGCATAGCTACACTGGCCATAACTTCGGTTGAATGTCAGGGCAACTCTTTAAATAAAACTTACTTACAGTCCGTGAGTCAGAACAGCCGGCAG
Organism: Sinocyclocheilus anophthalmus; assembly: GCA_018155175.1. Lineage (NCBI taxonomy): Eukaryota > Metazoa > Chordata > Actinopteri > Cypriniformes > Cyprinidae > Sinocyclocheilus > Sinocyclocheilus anophthalmus. The sequence continues at coordinate 141,002 of JADLZN010003582.1, read as the reverse complement.
TTTGTAGTCTACTCTACCAGGATCAGGGAACAGTCCTCCATAAATGTGCTGCACACATCTGGATATTTGGGTTAAACTGTTCTCGAACAGTGTGTAAATACAACTTAACCACTGATTTGTAGTCGTGTCCTCTTTTGGAAGACCAAACAAAGTAGTTTCGCTTTCACAAGAAAACACACGGCGGCCTAGCGTGAGCTGAAGCCCCGACTTAGCGTGTGCTGAGGCCAGGCTAGAGTGAGCAGAGGCGGCCGGCTTGAGAAAGCCGCGGCCAGCGGATTCGACAAAGGAGCGTCCGGAAGGACATGTGACGACCCCGGGCTGGACTCCGCTTCGTCCACGGTGAAAGCCGATCCGGCGATCCACAGCACTAAAGTTGATGTATTCCCTCAGCGACCAGACAGATAAGGTCTAGGCATTACGAAGTGGATATCGTCCTCTATTGGAAGACCAAACAAATTAGTTTCTCTTTCACAACGAAACACACAGCGTCTTCACGACATGGCGGCGGCAACAACAATACTACAGCGAGAATAAAAGTTATGCCTTCTTTCTTTACATAAAAATGTGGGTGGTGTTATGCAAATCTTCCAACACAGCGATGTAGACATGTGGGGGCGTGTTAGAACGAGCCATTTTAGGTAGGCGTTTTTGACTCTTAACTTTTATAAAGAATATCACATTGGATTTGAGACTTTAGTCTTTGCAACTTTACAGATCTTCTTTATGCACCAAGAGCTTGTAACACTCCAAAGAGAAAGGAAAAATTTAAATCGCATCATATGACCCCTTTAACACATTGTTATCTTTTTAGATATTTCTAATATGTTAAATAAATACATATATCTACACATAGGTTTTGTATAGTGTGTATTTAATTTTTCTGACATTTTCTCTCATTAATGAGGATGTTCAAAATACTCTGATGTTTGAATTTTAATAGATTGTTTGCTTTGTCTAGATTTTGTGTGTGTGCACAGAATACAGCAGACAAAAGGTGACACGTCATTTCAATCACACCTGCTTTCCATGTTTATACATGCAGACTGTTTACGTTTCAAGAATTTTGGCAATAATTGAACTTTTGTAAATGCATATGCAAGGTTAATCTGGAAGCATAGTAATTATATATGTCCCCTAAACAAATAAACATGTTTTAGTCAAAGAATCTATGATGACATTTATGAACTATTATGACATGACTGTCATTTGTTGTTGGGTCCCACTTTATATTAAGTGGCCTTAACTTACGTACCTAGGTTAACATCAAAAATAAGAGAGACAAAAGGTATTGGGTTCATATGTTGCAAAGAAATGTTGCTGCTTTTGAGGTGGGATATGGGTAAGGTTAGGGACAGGTTTGGTGGTATGAGTAGGTTTAAGGGTGGGTTAAGGTGTGTAATTATAAATGTAATTACATGCAGGAATTTTTTTAATTATAAGTACAATGTAAAAACATGTATGTACACAATAAGTGCATTGTATCAAATTATTAATTTAAATGTAAGTACATAGTAGTTAAGGCCACTTAATATAAAGTGGGACCTGTTGTTTTTATGATTTATGCTATATTACCATGTAGATAGAAATATAGAATTCCATAGCATTTGTTTGATTGGTTAAGGATTGTTCACCAAAAATGACAATTCAAGTTTTATTTATTATTAATTTTTATTGAATAATGATTTAAAATTTCAGTTGTTTATCACATACACTAGCTGTGGCTTCAGAAGTTGGGAATTTGCAGGTACGGCTTTGTCAGCATTCGATCCTTTGTGGACTGACAGTCCCGTGGACTTGTATTGGTAGGGAAAGAGAGCTCAGACGTTTTGCTGAACATCATCTTTTATGTTCCACAGAAGAAAGAAAGACTTAAGGTAGGGTGTGGGTGAGTTAATTATGACGAAATGTTCATGTTTGATTAAACTACCCTTTTAAAAGACAAAGCGAGCTGTTTGCTGTCCAACCGAAAACCTGAAATAGGCCTGATTGCACCATAAAACCTAAATGAGATTTGTGGTGTTGTCAGAAGCATGGTTCAATATTCAATTACGATCACATTTTCAATATTTAAACAGATGAGATGTTCAAATCTAACATGTTGTTAAAGGTTTGCATAAAATGTCTGGCAGCAGGTCCATTAGCTGTTTGTGTTGTGATCAGCGATGGCAGTGCTTGAAAACGCAATTCCCGAATAAGCCGTCTGTCGCCGGACTGAAGAGATACAAGGACACGACTTGTGTTCGGTCTCATGCTGAAGCTGATTTCTTCAGCCGTTACGCCTTGTTCTCCATCGGTCCTCAGTGTGAGAGGTGGATCTTGGCGTACAGTCAGGAATTTGGGCCAAAAGGGATTTGAGGTGAAGACAGAGAGCGCTCTGTTAGCAGAGCCACGCGAAGACATTCATCTTTGTGTGTTTGGTCCAAGTCCCTCATGTTTCATAAAAGCAGCTGAACGCAGGAGCAGTGATGGGGAGTTTGCCTGCTGACAGCACTGGGGCATCGTGGGTCAGACTCGAGCCCTCCAGCAGCTGAGAGATCAAACAATTCCACATTAGGCTGAGTAATGATGTTGTCAGACTCTGTTTGTGTTTTGTGTGTGTTTCGCTCCCCATGTGCTCCTTATGCCCATATTTGGTTCTTCCTTTTCCTGTTCCCATATGTACCGATATTAGTTCTCATTTGTCCCAGCTGGTTTAGTAATGACCTCATACCCTGTCTCTGTGTGTATTAAAACCCAGTCAGTTCAGTTTGGTTGTCGGGTTAATGTGATGAACGTCCAATCCCCGTGCTACGTGTGGGTTTCCCTGTTATAAGTAAAGTCTGTGATAATTCTGGAATCTCCTTCGTCTCCTTGCTCCTTCACAGTAGGCACACCATGACAGAAGACCCGACCAAGGACAGTAAGCGGCGCCCCTCTCCCCAGTGTTGTTTTCCTATTGTTTTCCCCCCGAGATCATAGAAATCGTCGCTCGTTTTCGCCTTAGTCAGCCGAGATCATACCCTTCTTTGAGTTTTGCATGGGAATTCTGTGGCATCAGTCCGCGGCGTGAAGGCAATGGACTGACGCCACACATTCTCTGTTCTGGTCGGGGCCAACAACCATCGCACGTGGACCTCCCAGACACCAGAGGACTATGCCTGAGGGAAGGATCTACCAGTGTCTGGTGAGTGTCGGGCCAGGCCAGAACCAAGCCCGCGTAAGCCCGCCGACGCGGCCTCCCCCAGCCGCCCGGCTGCTCCAAAAGTCAAGTTCGTGGCCCCACTCGATCGACCCAGCGGATCTCTGCTGCCAAGCGCCGGCCGCGCATCACAAAGCCTACGGCCGTGGCTCTCTCCAGCGCGCCGGCCACTTGCCTCAGTCAAGACGGCAGGCCGCGGCACTCGCCAGTCGCTGGCGGTTCCTCAAGGCAAGCCAGCCCGGCCGTGGCTCATCAAGGCTGACGACCAACGGGGGGCCCCTTCACCCCGAACCTAAAGGGGAAGACAAAGAGGGAAGAATGTCGGATTCCAGCCACAGAGCTCAGCATCAGGGTGGCTAAAGCCACCAAAAATTCAGCCACAGGAGGGCTGGACCAGTTCCCGAGTATAACCCAAGGATGGCTCTTGTTCCCGAGTATAGCCCACGGAGGGTTCCGGTCCCCGAGTTTAGCCCAGAGTGCGCATCGGTCCCCGAGTCTAGCCCAGAGAGGGTTCCAGTTCCCACGTCCAGCCCAAGGAGGAGTCCAGTCCCCAAGTCAAGCCCAGGGAGGGCAATTTTTCCCGAGTTAGGCCTACGGAGGGCCGCTTAAGACTATATTCTCCCCAAGGATTTTTTGGGGGGTGGTAGGGGTCCGTTCGGTAGTGGCGGGCCGAGTGGCAAGGACACGGAGGCAGTCCGCCTAGGCATCTGAAGTACCTACTTCTGGAAAGCATGCTCAGCACATGGCCCCGGAACTGATGATCGCTATGCCTTCTGAGCTGCTGCTCCACAGGGCTCCCCGACTCCCTGCTCCGACAGGGCTCCGAGCTCCCTGGCCCGTCATGGCTACCCGAGCTCCATGTCACCATGGCTCCTAGTCTGCATTGCTCCGCATGGCTTCCTGGAACTACGGTTGCCATGGCTCCCCGAGCTCCCTGTTCCGCCATGGCCTCCTGACCTGCCTGCTCTGCCATGGCTTCCTAGTCTGCCTGCTCCGCCATGGCACCCTGGACTGCCTGATCCGCCCTGGAGGTATTCCCTGTGTCCCAGTCCTGCACCAGCCTCCAGGGCGCCCCCCCTGGTAATGTCAGACTCTGTTCCGTGTTTCGTATGTTTTGCTCCCAATGTGTTCATTATGACCCATATTGGTTAGTCCCTCTTCTATGTTCCCATTATCGTTCCCGCATTATGAGGTCGGCATTGTTCCTAAGCTTGTGCTGTATAAATGGATCCTTCATTCCCTGGTTGATAAAGCCCCAGTCGTCAGTTGGGGTTTGTCAGGTTACTGTTGAAATGAACGCGAAAGCCCCATGTCTCTAGGTGTGGTTTCCCGTTATAAATAAAGTCTGTGTGATGACGGTGAAATTCTGGAGATTCCTCGATTCCGCTCCTTCACAGTAGGCACAACGTGGACAGATGTATCTGTCGACCTACACTTTAACTTGAGGACTGTTAGAAAGCCTCGATTTGATTGTGGCATACCGGGTTAGTTGTTTGACTGAGGCTGTCAGTCGATTCATTCTGTTTGCTTTCTAGTTTCACCGTCGAGAAAGTTGTGACAAATCAATGTGGAAGGTTTTTTTTTCCTTCGAAATATTTAAATTTTTATTTGTTCTATTTAAAACTGCATTGCCTTTGCTGGAGTTGAGCATGAGTTTGTCTCGAGCGTTTCAGCGAGCATCGCTAGAGTGTTAGAACCAGGCACAACGTGGCAAGTTTCCAGCGTTAAGTCATGTGAACTGTCCGCACTGAAGGGTTATGCAAAACTCAGAATTGAAGAATTGGCTGTATTTCAATTGATATAAATTGGAATTGGCCACACATCACAGGAAGTTGAATTGGAATCTATCCATTGTTCTAGCCATCATTCTATCATTCTATCTGTTGTTCTATCTATCTATCTATCTATCTATCTATCTATCGTTCTATCTATCTATCGCTCTGTCTGTCTGTCTCTCTATCTATCATTCTGTCTATCTATCTATCATTCTATTGTTCTGTTGTTTTATCTATCTATCGATAGATCGGGCTGTCTGTCTGTCTGTCAGTCTGTCGTTCTATCATTCTATATGTTGTTTAAACATTTGTTCTATTGCTTTCTTTTTTTCTAGCTATCATTCTACCTACCTATTATTCGTTCTGTTGTTCTATATATTGCTCTTTCATTCATTCTATAGTTCTATCTACCTATTGTTCTATTGGTCGTACTGTCTACCTATTATTCTATCATTCATTGTATCAGTCATTTCTATTGTCCATTCTATGTTTGTTCTCTTTTGTTCTATCTGTCTAGCGTTCTATTTATCTATACTAGCCTTCCTGTAAACCTTCAAACATCAAAGCTTATTTTCAAAACCAGCATTCAAAGCCAGCATTCAAACACAAAGTTTGTCTTGGCATACTTTGGGTTTCTACAGCTCTATGAATTTCTTAGAATTACAGTTAAGTTTAATTCTTTCTTGCATTAAAACTTAAATTGCAATTCTGGATCCTGTTTGCTACCTGAGTTCAAGTTCAGTTTAAATTCAGGAAGTGAATTAGAATTTAAAAGTCTTTCTCACTTCAATTGTGAATGGTGAACATATTTCATATTTTATATGGAGAGAGATCAGATAAGGCTCTAACTTGGTTGGACCTTGTTTTCTTTAATCCGACACAACCAAATATATAAATATACACCATACATGTGTTACGGTGACTTTGTTGACCTGTTTGTATTTTTAACACAGTAATTTCGTGCCGGTGTCTGAGCTCAGGATCATCCAATACACAGGTGCAGCTCTGCTGTGATTTACAGTTGTGCGGTTACCTTTGGCTGCCTTGACCAAAAGTCAGCGTTAAGCGCCGACAACTAAGCTCATGTAAATGCAGATATCTTGATGGAAACAAACTCCGGATTTGATTTGACGAACTAAATGGTTGCTCTTGACAGCTCCAATTTATTGCTTAAGGTGAATGGTTGTCTGTGTTGATCAGTCAAAGCTTTTGATGCTGAAGCCAGAGCTTCCTTGCATGTGAATGGATTACCTCTGTTTTGTTTTAGAGCGTAAGTGTCTCAGCCTTTGGTAAGGGGACTATTGCAATGGTGTGTAACTCCTTTAGGATCATTGTTCTCAACAAAATGGCCCCCTGGGGTATGTGACACTTTTCTCAAAGGCCTCTCGTGAGGGGTTTAACGGGTTAATGGCAAACAAAAGAAACGGTGAACATGTAACTCAGCAGGGGGCCCTGTGGAAACTCCAGGCAGCCATAATCTCGACCCAGTCACTTCCTGTTTGCTTTACCCAGAATTAGGAGTCTGTCACAGGGCTGAATTTGAGTTGGCAGCCACATGTTGATTTCCAAGCATATTGATGTGCACTATTATGAGGATTTGACTTGATTAAACTACTTAATTACTTTTCGGCCAATTTTTTATTTATTTATTTATTTTTTGTGCTTAGAAGAGTTTGTTGTTCTACAAAAATACTAAAGCAGATATGTTTCACAAAAGATGAATGCTAATTTATTTTTTTGCCATTTAATTTCAAGGAATAATTCACCCAAAATGTAAAACGTCTGTCAACTCTCATGTTGTTTCTTTCCTCAATTTAACATAAAAGAAGATATTTAGCAGAATTTGGGCATGAGGGCTGTCAAGTTAAGAGATATGGGGGAACAAGACCAATAAAAGTAGTACTTAAGCTTGCGCTTATTTTTCTAAGTCTCCTGAAAGCCATTGGAGGTTGGCCAGAGATTAGGGTTGCAACGATATCATTTTTTCATATCCGATCCGATCGATTAGAAAATTTCGGAGTCTCGTCCGGATTCGAACTCCGATACCAGCGCAGTTTTTTTAAAATCGGTGGATTTCTATACTTCCTGTGGCTGACCTGATTCGTCCTTCTTTTTGTGTTAAACACAATTATTCTAAAGATAGACAACTGCATTATGAAAACAATGAACAAATGCCAACAAATATATCATAAGCTATGGACACAAAAATATATTATAAACAAGTTAGTGGCTAATTAGCAGCAAAAGTTCTTCTAGAAAAATCATGAGTGCCACAATTTTATAAATCTAAACGTTTAGTGAAACAACATTATTTAGTGGTGAACAAATAAAAGTTAAGTGTAGGACTAATTCTGGTAAAATTTTACACATTGCTCTTTGTATTGTTGTGAAATACATTAATGAAAACAAGTAAATGTATTTATATGTAAATATAAACTATAAAATTAAAAGACTTTTCTTTTAAATGTATAGCTCAGTAATGAAGGCAGCAACATATGATAGATAGAGGAGTCTGTCTATCTTATGTTGCTGCCTCTATTACTGTGCTATACATTAGATTATTAATAGCCGTATAGAACAGAACAAGAAACGCTATAAATAATCTTTCATTGTGCAAAAGTATAATAATACAAAAAGCTCCAATACAGAGCGGCACAAAGCGCTTATGCGCATCCCGTGCGCAGAATGATGCGCTTGAAGCAACACGGGGTTATAGTGCTGTGTACAGCGCTCTGCAGTGCGAACTTCAAAGCACATGAGATATTGATGCATAGTTTATTAAATCTGTGCGTTTATTGAGCCTTTTCTTTTAACAGTTTTACATTTCAGTTACAGTGCGCTCTTGGAGAGAGTTTCATCGTCTTGACTGTCATAACCAAAAGCGGCACAAAGTTTGAATGCTGAATGGAGGATGACAGACAGCTGCAATGGAGAGAAGAGTTTACGTGAACTTGAATTTAACGACTTAAATATTCATCTGTACCTCACATTGAACTATGCAACGGCTTCAGAACACTTGGACTTTGACTTTATGGTGCTTTATAATGTTTTTGTGCTTTCGTGGGGCTTAACAATAACACAGAATAATATACACACAATATCGGATTTGGATCAGTCTCGTCTGACTTATACCCGATCCGGCTGAAAATGCCAGTATCGGAGCCGATACCGATCCTGAGTATCGGATCGATGCATCCCTAACAGAGATGCACACTGAAACATGAATCATCTCATGAAACAATTTTCACTCAGAAAATGCTAGTAAACTTTACAAATAATTACAAAGGGAAGTATCATTTAATTAAGCATGACATTTTGAAGAAGAAAAACTGAAATAGTTTTTTCTTGTAAAACACTTTAATTATCAGTTTTACTTGCAGCTTTTGAAAAATAATTTTGACTGTGTATTTCATGTTTGTCTATATTAATGTATCTTGAAATGCCATATTTTAATGTATTCACAGAATAATAGTTTAACGTTACAGTCTCCTCACACAAAGCTATTGTATAGCTTCAAAAGACTTATGATTCACATTTTTTGGTGTTTTGTTGTCATATATTCGAAGCTTGACAGACCCTATTTACTTGCACTGTGAAAAGAGCAGATTTAATGTATATTGTAAAATATTTCCTTTGTGTTCTTTGGAAGAAAGAAAATCATATGGATTGGAATCAACATATGACCCTTTTGTGCATAAAATGGCAGTAAATTAGTTTAAATAAAGAGTGTCAGAAGTAATGCTGATTGGCTTGTATGTTTGACCATCTCATTGACTTATTGTGAAAATGCCACTAAGAATTCCTGATTTCCTATACACAAGCTTCTCTCACCTTCATAGGGCTTAATTAATGATTGTCAATGCTCTGTCAGTCTAATAATCAATAATCATATACCATTTAGAGTGTCATATATTTATTAAAGAACTTAGTTTACTCTTTGTATGCAAATGAGCACTTAGTCTTGCTGTCTTTGTTCAGTCAGAGGTGGCGGTTTGTGTGTTGCACAAAAATGCAAAACAATTTTGGTTCAGCAAATTCCTGCACGGTGCAGGGGTGAATGATAATTATGCCTTTCCATATCATTCCTGCTGTGCCCTTCCAGCGTTCTGCTGAATCAGCAATGGATCAGGCAGCGGAAAATGCCATGATTTTCATGCTTAACGCTTTTTATCATGGCTGCAGAGAAATGAGCTTAAGAACAGGACAGGCTGTGCGTGTGTGAGTCTGTATTGCACTGCAGTCCATATAATTGTATAAATTTCACCCAGTTAAGTTTGTTTGTCAGACTGCAGCTGAACATCTAGAGCTAGAGCTTTATTCTCTCAGTTTGTGAAAGCCTGAGATGATGTTAGAGATGTCAGAGAGCAAGACTTAATAAAACATCCTTTTCATGGTGATTTTAGAAGCATAGAATTTAATATATTCCACTTGATTGTGAAGTCTAGCTTTTTGCCGGCCTCTGTAATTGTAGATGATTGCTTCAAATGAGCCTTAAATGTGTGTTTTAAGTGTGCCATTTTTTTCTAAAAGCTTGAACACTTTTGAGCAGTGTCTGAAATCTCCTGTCCATGTCTGCAGTGTATTACAACAAAAACCAGACCAAGAGAGAAATCAGAAGGAACGCGCCCAGAAAAGACAGGAAGCAGAAAGGCAAGTTAAAATGACCGCCTAATTCCCCAGCGCTGTCACATTATGGAGTTGGAAACATTTATTAAGCCACAAGCCAACATTTTGTCATGATGTCATGATAACAAACATATATAAAATGCCACATTTGTTCAGAAGATTCAAGTGCATTATTGATATAAAGTAGGGATGGAAAAAAAAATACTGGAACGGAATGATTTTCAGGTAATTTTGCTCTGTTATTGCTTCATAAACGATTGTATTCTTCCAAACAATGTGAACAAACACCATACTGATATAATCAGAATGTGTTTTCCACTCCGCTGATTATGAGTTAAAGGTTTGAATCATTCTAATGACTCACTCACTGATTCAGTCACAGTGCTTCTTGATTTATTCACATATTTTCATTACGTCCAACCTGAAATTAACCAAAAACTTGTGTGTTAAAGTCAACACAAAATCAAAAATTGACCCTATTTAGGTCCGTGTAACCCTTTGCAGTTCTTTGTTCAATTCGCACCATCAAAATGAACCAAATGAAAAGTTGGCTTCAAACTTTCATTTTCAATTTCTTTGGAGCAATTTACAAACGGATAATTGTCTCTCATTTTAATTTCCAATTTTGGGTTTCTGATTGGAATATGATTTTTGAACTAACATAAAAAATGACTCATTATTCTGATTTTCCACTTCTCTGTTTTGCGCTCCCGGTTGGACCGTACCAGTGGGGGGAGCAGGGGTGGGGATGTGGATGTATTTACCCAGAGCGCTGTATAGGCTATATGCATAGGCGGAGAGTGAACCAACTCCAGGGTAAGGCTAAAAGCAGCCAAATGTATTAACCATCATAAACCCGTCTTTTTAGACAAGAACAAGACATCGGTGTCATGTAGGCTAAAAAAATGAATGAATTTGTATTTAACGTGATTGCAATTTAATAAAAAGGTTAGAAATTGATAAGTATATAACGTTTCCTTTCCACGGTTAGGCTATTCAAACAGCGAATAAATTATATATAGAAAGTGACATTATCACTAACATTGATCTATCGCAAGTTTAAGCACTCTCAAAAAAACAACTATCCTTAATCACTGAAGCTGTATACACTGTGAAATTAATCTCTTACTTACATTGTACGTACATCTGCGCTTTGTTGTTTATTATGAGAGAATTCGCAAGAGTCCGTAATTCAGTCAGCGAACGAGCGCGCACTCAACAAAACTGATGAATTTCAACGATGACTCATCTGAACTCCTCTGATTGGCCATTGCATTCCTAAGCTCAACAGAATTGTGTGTGATTGGTTAAAATGCGCAACAACGTTAAAACGCCTAAAATGAAATATGGTGCAACATGAGCAGATCTTAATTTAATGCCGCAATCGACACTGTCTATTCATATTAATTTTGTTAGCAACAGATGTAATACATTTAATTTGTTTGTGCAGGGGCATTTTTGTCCAATTTAGTGGCATTTCTGCCCCAAGTCCCCATAGCCCCAAAGGCTAAGCCTTACACATGCTCCACCTATGCGCATAATACATCAATCTAAAACATGGCGCTCAAGTTAAAAGAAATTCAGCTTCTGAAAACAAGTCTCTAGACCTTGCTGTTTAAAAAAAAAAAAAAAACTTCCACTGACCTGTCTCGCGACCAAAACACTATCTGTTTGAACCCAGTATTCTAATAGTAGTCGACAGGTTTGGTTATGGTCCGACAAATGTGTGAATGGGGGGGGACCAAGCCATGTCAATGGACAGAGTTTAGTTTACTTTCTGGTTTTTCATTTTGAATGCTTATCTTTGTGTTTACCGCACGTTATGATGGAGGATATTTTTATGGATTTTTTATTTTTTTTTTATTTGATTCCTCAGTGTTTGCTAAACGTTCAGTAATTTATTAGTCATTATTTAATACAGCATGTGGTGTAGGCCTATGCCATGCCTCATCTTATTCGTTTTTGTTAATAAATGTTTTGTAAGCTAGTTTGTCATTGTATCTTACTGTTTTATTGTTGTTGTGCTTTTTAATTAAGAATAACAAAGAATCCATCTTTTATTTTAGTCTTAAAAAATGAAAGGTGTATACATAGCAAAAGAGGAAAAGAACAGGGAATGTTAACCACTTTGTTTTTATATAACTAAACTATGATAAAAGTGTAAAACTATCTCAGCTGTAGCAAGAAAAAAATAAACCAAACAGTGCTTGTGCACACAACTGAGAAAGTTAGGCGCAAAAGAGCGACCAGTGGGAAGAATGAGTCTGGAGTCCTGAATTGTCCAGCTCCCTCTGTCAATGATCTAGCATCCCCTCAGCACCTGCGTTCAAAATGCTCAGGTGCTGCCCCTGCCCAACCTGTATCCCGAAGCTCTCAACATCCCAGTCATCATCTTTCTACCGAACACAGAGCTGCAAACAGGTCGAACGACTGCATCCGCAACATCTCTCCCTAGCCGTGCGTAATCAAAATGATGAATGTTCCTCGATGTGCAGAATTTAGAAATGGAGGAAATACTTCTCCAGAGTCCATATTGCTGCTGTAGGACCTCTTGAACATGTTTGCATGTGTATCCCAGCTCCTCTAACCTGCGGATTACACTTTTGTAATCATCAAGCACACTCCACTCACACATCTTCCAGAAACTCTGTGGTTGTTAACGTGCAGTCACACAGTTAATGGAGGTCTGATGATAAATTATTGCATGGTCAGACGTGCCAATGCATAGGCATAGGGCCTATACAGAGCTCTGGGTAATTAGGGGGAGTGCGGGGCACAAAGTAACGCAGGGTAAATTATAACACACGTGATTTAAATATTTCCACACATGCTAGCATAACCAAATTTACAGCATTTACTAGTTACCATATCAACATTATATAGAGAAAAAAAGTGCACCAAAATTCAAAATTCTTTTGAAGATATCGCTGAACATTTATTTTACCATAGTAAAATTATATTTCTGGCTTAAGTAAATTTTTCATCTCAGTTTTTATTACTCATTTAAAATGAGACAAATCTGCTATTATTTTAATCTCCAATCTGTTATATATCAGTTTAGATTATTTTTTTTATGCTTCGCTAACTATCAGAAGACAGCAACTGGTTTTAAACTCAAGTTGCGCAGATGGGGCACGTTGTAAAACTGCGTACAATGTGCTATTCTATGACATTAGTGATGTAATTCACACTATTTACTTTAACAAATTTTAATGATAAACGACGAGAAACAGGTGAATAAATACTGATAGTCAATGTTTAATGTTAAGAAATTATTATTTCAAGACATGTAAAGCATTTTGGCTCGTTTATGTGGGCCGTCCCAAGCATGGTTGCAATGTGTTCATTGTCAAACTCCAAAATCAGATTATTTTTAATTCTTAAAAAACGCCAATATTTTATTTGAAATAAATACTTATTTATTTATTACAAATATTTTAGTGTGGTCTTGTATATTTTTTCTGCGATAGCTAACTTTTAAGCGTCTATGGTCAGTTAAAAATTTTGTTGCGCCACTTCCGTGCCCCTCAGATGTTACAATGTACCCTACCTACGGGGCATGTTGTCACATTTCATTTCCATTTTTTGAGGTAAATAAAAAAAAAAATTATACACTGTAATTATGAAACAAAGCGACATATTTGTACTAGACAAGTGTGAAATTACTGTGGATAAAAAAATTATACTCTGAACCGCATGTGGATTTACACAATTTGAGAAAGTCAAAAAGTGTTACTTTGTCCCGTTCCCCCCTAAATAACATACACCCCCGCTCCCCCAGTGGTAGGGTCCAACGGGAGCGCCAAAACAGAGAAGTGAACAATCTAGAATAATGATCATTTTTATGTTAGTTCAAAAAAAATCAGATTCGGGGCAACAACCCAAATCGTAAAAGTGAAAGTTAAAATGAGAGACAATATCCGCTTTCGTAAATTGCTCCAAAGAAATGAAAATGAAAGTATTAAAGCCAACTTTTCATTTGGTTCATTTTGATGGTGCGAATTGAACAAAGAACTGCAAAGGGTTACACGGACCCTATTTACTTTATAAATGTATGCCTTCATAACTTCATAACATCTTTCCACACCATTTACAAAGTAATCATACACTTTCCCGAGCCCTTCCCCCCCCCCCTCCCCCCCCCCCCCCCCCTTCCCCCCTAAACCCCCCCCCCCTCCCCCCCCCACCCTCTCCCACCACACCCCCCCCCCCCCCCTTTTCTGCTGATGTCACTTAGGATGAGCAGTCTCTTGGATAATATTTACCGAAAGCCAAATAGCTTTTTAAGCATTGCAATTATTTTAGCAATTCAATTCTGTTTTACTCTAAAATGCACTATATTGCAGATGCAAAATGGATTGCATATACGTTTGTGAATCTATAAGTTGCTCTTTGAGAATGTGTAGTTAAAAATAGGACTTTGATAATAGAATTCTAGAAATTCTAAAATTCATTATTGTTTGTATATTAGGCAGGAAAAAATGTTATATACAATATCCTAATAAAATCATTTAAATAAGTACAGTCAGAAAAGTGTGCAAAAACTCTCAAAGGTACAAATTTGGGCCTAATTTACCCTTAAATGGTCCTTATTTGTATCTTAAGGTCCTTGAGGTCTAGGAAAGGTACACTGGTGTAATTTTTGAGGATACTGCTCCTGGGACATGCTTAAAGTACAATATTTGCACATTTTATCAGAGAATGTTGAATAATTAAGAAACGGACCCATTAATGGAATCAAAACTGAAGCAGAATAATTAAATTCCTTACGGTTCTCATACTTAAAGAGAAGTTGTTCTCAGGACGTGTCTGATTAGCCAATTCAGCCTGACAGCCTCCTTTGTGTAAAAATCTCCATCTCTGTAGTTATAATGAACATGAAATCCTATTTGTGTCCAGTCCGGTGAGTTTCAGAAGAGTTGATGAGCTATGCTGAGATTAATTTTTCCCCCTGGTTCGTTACCTGGGGGTCCTGAGAGTATAAGCAAGACTAATTAAGCCTGAAGTCATTTGAATTCATTTTAATGGTCTTGGTCAATTAACATGCTGCTTTCTCAAGTCTTATTTAATGCAATTTTTATTGATCGCCTCCTGCGTGGTCACATGTGGAATACTTTTTACTCTGCCCAAGTTTAATATTCAGAAGTCTCGATGTATTGATTGATTCTTTGTGATGGTAAACAAGATCTATGTCTGCTTGTCGCTCACGGTTAGCGGGGTTTCGGTAATCGATGTGCACTGTTCACGCATTATGTCATTTAATTAAAAGCCCTCTTAATGTTTCTGAACAGCTCTGAGACAAAGATTTTGTTATTCTATCGGCCAAACCCTAGCAGTATTTAATATATTTGATTTTTGAGAATTCGCTTAAGTGAAATTCAAGTTTCTACTGTACCTTGTGCACTGATGTCTCAAAATGAGTAACCTTTGCATCTCACTTTTAGATTTTAAGGTGATGAATTGTCATTCAGATGGGAGTGGGAAAACTTTTGATGCGTCTCGCGTGATCTCTTAATTTTGCAAATCAGCAAATTAGAATTTGCATTGTGATTGGATAACCTGTCTGATTGTTATAAAGGCTGCCTAGCAACATACTACAGTTATGATTTCTTACTCTATGTAAAGACTTTATATTATGATTATTGATTAAAGTTTAAGCCTATACCCATAAATAAATTAATGAAATGACTTTTAGTTTAATCAATTTACTTGAACCATTTTTTTCTATGTGTTAGAATGCTCTGCTCCCATTGGCTGTCGGTGTGCTCTGCACCAGCTCTCTGCTTTCCTTTTCCCTGTCAACAGCCTTGTTTCTCAACCTGTCTCCACCCACCGGAGGCAGCTGCGGCCAATGAGCTTCACAGAAAAGGTGTCGGCGTTTGATACTGACCCACCCAGCCGAACTGATTGGCAGTTGGGTCAAACAAAGTCATTTTCTTGGCTCGTTGCCTGGCAAACTCTGTAAGCGTTTAAGGGAAAGCAGAAGGCATTGGCCTCTCTGCGCAGGGAAACCTCAAATCTCACTGCACAAAACCTATTTGTGCCTTCAACTTTGTTATTTTTTTGTGTTGGCTCGATCTCCTGAGGGTCTAAAGCAAACTACTAACTGCATTGAGAGCAGCAGATCTGTTGGTCATGTTTAGTTTAATCAGCCTTTGTGCCTGCAGATGCATTTCATTACATTCACACAAATCTGTTTGCATATGCATTTCCCCTGGTGTTTTTTATCACGTTACATTGAAAATAATTTGGTGTAGGATTTAGTTTTCACTTAGAAATTGTACGAAACTTGTCAAATAATTACAAAGAAATCTTGACATTTTTAAGTAAAAAGACTGAAATAGTATTTTCTTGTTATACACCAACAATCCTTTACAGATTGATAAAATTATTTTTTATGGTATGCTTTATTTTAAAACTCATGCTCTTAGAGAACTTACATGTGCCCACATCTGTTTTAACATGCAGCGACTGCTTTTGTAGCTTGAGAATGATGCCGATGAAGAGCCGCTGCACTTCTTCTTGTCTTAAAATGAGCTATCTGTCTCTTGAACTCTTAAGCAGTGGTGCACGTTTGCGATGGAGATTAACAATGCATGTAGAAATAATATTTGATATTTTACTTTCGGCAGTAATGACTCTGTTCATATATATATGGGAAGGTCATTGGTTTGAGGAGGGGTGTGCAGTGCAGATGCACGCCGTTCTGGTTTTTCGTATCATATGTGGAAGATTAAAGTCAGACTATTCCGTCACCTTCACTGACATTGTTTATAGACTTGATGAATAATTGCCATTATGAAGAAGAAGAGTGTTGATTTTCCATAGCCATCTGGTTCCTTCACCCTTGCGATCAGCGAGTGCAGTTGGTTCGCCCCGCTGAAGGGACCGCATTATGACTCTTTCACATTACTGCGACGTCTGTCTGATTTTCCCCCCTGTCTGGTTTTCAGTGGTTCGATCTGTCTTGCGGGAAAACCTCTCTTTGCTCTGTTTTTTTTTTTTTTTGCCGGTCTCAGTTGAACTTTGACCTCAACGTCCTGCTTCTCTGGATATGAAATGCCATTCTGTGAGGTGTCGAGACGGCGCTGATTTCTGGAAAAACTGTTTATAGATATAGTTCATCCAAAACTCTACTGTCATTCCAGACCTGCATTACTTTCTTTTTTCCGTAATATACAAAAGGAGAAATTTATCTGAATGTCCAAGATGCATTTAATTGCAAACAATGAAAGTAAATGGGGTCCAGGAGCAGCTGTGGTCACCATTCATTTTCATCATGGCATTTTGGACATGTATCACAGTAATACTGTGTTTTTTTGTCATTCTTTGATGTACCAGTTCAAGCATTATTTAACGCATTAGGTATAATAAACTAACAATAAACAATACATGTACAGCATTTATTAATCTTAATTAAGGTTAATTTCTAAATATGCTAATAAATTTAAGTTTGTAAGTATAAATTAAAATAGTTATTGTATTATGAACAAATTAACAATAAAACTTTAAAATATATGAATTTACATTAACCTGGCTTAATAAATGCTGTAAAAACTAATGTTAACAAATTGAACCTTATTGTTAAGTGTTACTTAGAGTATCATGTAAATTTCATGGTACATGAATACAAAAAACCTTTGGTTCCATGGTATATATAACTGTACTGCCACAATCAGCATCTAAATGACATGCGACAGAAACGCTCTCCTCATGCGTGTTTTTTTCAATCATGCATGGAGCTGACACAGCCTGGCTAAATGATGTGAGGAGAACACGTTTCGCTGCATAAATTCAATTCCTTCCCCTGTTGAATGCAGGCTGTGTTTGAGTGCTGTGGTGTGACTCTCTGACTCAGGATGAGGGGAGCGTCTCACACCCTGTGGCAGAATTTATTGGTTCTGCAAGTTCAGAGTGATGTGAAAATAGTTTATCCTCGCAGGCCTGCATCTTCAGGGCATATATCAGTCTGCTGTGCACCATCAGGAAACACACATGCAGAAACAGACCAGCCGTTGTGTTATATAGTTTATGACACAGATTCCCTCTGTAGGTTAGTACGAGGAAGAAACTCAGACTCACAGATGTTCTGTGCGTATTGATCGCTGTACAGAGGTTTGTTTAACAGATCAAGCCTGCATTGGCAGCGTTGTTGAAAGTGGTTCACAGTTCTTTTTGCTTTTAAAAGATTCAGCATTCGTACCTTTAATCTTAAAGTCTCTTCACTGTCTTTAAATAATGGATTGGTATTATTCATAACCAATGATGATAGCAATTTTTATTAATAAAATCAGTATTACATTTATATTAAATTTAATTATAATGTAAAGTACAAAAGATGTACTGAAAAGAACAACTGTTTATTACTTTTTAAACCTGGAATAGAAAAAGCCCCGAAATTATCTTCTGGCAAGCCTAATCAGCCTATTCAGAAGTATAATAATGATAAAAACAGTAATAGTCTGTGTACGGTATATGCTTCTCCATAGATTGTACTCACTAATTTTTCACACACACATATATTATATATAATATATATATATATAATATCGAGTGTATTAATATACACTTAGAAATTACAATGTGACCCGAACTGCAACAAGTCATTTTATGTACAAAAAAGTAATTACATTCTGCCTTTAACTTATTCTATAAATTGAGATTCCATTTGCAGATAAGGACTAGATTTAGATATCATCTTTTCCCAGTCCATTCTTCCTGTGTGCTCAGGGCCACACCAATATATACTCACATGCATCAACTTGAACAGATCATCTCTTGTGGTTTGATGCAGATCTGCTGACTGTTTGTCTGCTGTCAGAGTATGTTGGGAAATTCATCCATCCAGGAACAATGGTGGATGAGTTCAGGGTGATCAAATCCAAACATCTAGTGTTATGAGCGGGACAGTATGTGACTCAGGGTCGTGTGTATTTTTGTGTGGGAATGTTCGTCTTGCTGCTCTGGACGGAGAGATCATCGGGATGTCATGACATATTTTGTGTTCAGTTCAGTGAGACGCTTCTCTTAAGTACACTTGTGTGTCCAAGAAAAGATTCAAAAGAGCCGTGACATGGCCTGTAACCAAATTAGTTCCAGCAGGTCCAGTTTCTAATCTAGAGTTCTTGACGTTTATGGTGAAGTTTAAAGTGGCCCCATAAAGTATTCAGACATTTAAGCCACACAAAATGTCTGAATGTCATTCCATTACATACGCAATCTCAAGCCAAGTTACATTTGCAAACAATTGATGGAAAAACCATCAGAGACCAAATTTCAGAGACATTTTGCTCCATCAGTTACAGTATTTAGGGTTTTTGCCACTATTGTTTTAGAATTTGTCTTTCTTTAAAATAAACATTAGTTGGTTTATTAAAATGTCTAAGTGTTCAAATACTTGTGGAAAATCCAGCAACATTGTACAAAATTCAGAACTGAAGAATTGGCTCCATTTCAATTCATGAGTGTGAATTTGAATTGAATTAGCCACACCCAACAGGAAGTTGAATTGTAATGAAAGTAGCATTTCAAACATCTATCTGTCTGTCTGTCTGTCGTTCTATAGACCAATTCAGAGTAGACGTCACAGTTACGTCACTTGCAGCTGCGCGCACATAGTGGTTGCAGAGAAACACTGGGAACAAGTGGAGATAAATGGGTAAAAGCCATGGAATAAAAGAAAAATATATATTTTTGTGCCTTTTGATGTCAAGATCGGAATGCAAATAATTTTTATAGAATACTGTCGTCAAAGATGCCATTTGAAGCTAAACGCAGACATTTAAATGGACATACTATGGATGAAAACTGTTATGATTACTCTACTTTTAAAGCATAAATTCGATTTAAACAATAGGTCTACATAATATTCACATATGCAGTTCACTTCATAGGGGGCATATTTTATTAGCCCTACAGTTACAGCATGAACTATTATTTAAACCTTACTAATTAACATTTTTACATAACATTATTTTATCTCTAAATTCTGACTTTTTTTTTATATCTCCTAATTCAGACTTTATAACTCGACTTAACTCAAAAATAGTGAGTTTGTCAAATCTGAGGGAAAAAAGCCAGAAGAGCCAGAAAAAGAAAAGAGAGAATGACAAAAAAGGGGGGGGGGGGTGTAGTTGTTTATCCTTATTAGAATTGTGAGATATAATCTCGGAATTGCGAGAATAAAGTCAGAATTTAGAAAAATAAATTCAAATTTACATTTTTTTTTCATTCTTTTATTCCATGGCTCCATAGACTGCCACTTGAAAACCGTAATTTTCTGCCTCCAGATAGGCTCCGCCCACATCAAACGTTCCCTGTTTCGGATCTGTAAGACTATGCCACTCTCTAACGTCAATTTCGTTGAATAACAGTGCTTATCACTGGGTGACAAGCTCTTGTAATATGCAGAGAACATTTTGAAAATGACATCTAATCAATATAATTTATAATCTTTTTAAACCTAACTATTTTGTACCCTATCCGTGAAATTCTCTAGCCATAAAGGCTATCTCCCCCAGGTTTTCTGCAACCATGATGCGCGCACATCCTGAATGTTACAAACCTATAATTGGTCTATACTATTGATTGTTCTCCTATTTTTCTTTTCTACGTGTAAGGACTTTTTAAACTTTAAACTTCATCAAACTTTTAAACAATCTTTGTAAGTCTAACTTTTTTTTTGGTTGTCTGACAACTTTTGCCTTCTAGTTAAAATGTTAACGACTAGTATTGAGGAACCACTTCTCCAACTATAACTGGTTGCTTATTAGCATGCCTATTAATAACATACTGCCTGTTTATTAGTACTTATACTGTAAAGCCACATATCGGATGACTAATATTCTCATCCTACTTCCTAACCCATTACCAAACTTACACAACTACCTTACTAACCTATAATAGCACATTAGTATTTATTAGTAGGCAAAAGTTGTAGTTAATGGTTTGTTAATGGCGAGAATTGGACCTTAAAATAAAATGTGACCAAAAAATTAGTTATATAATTATTATATTATTTTGAACTTTTAAATTCAAATTTGAATTCGAATTACAATTCTCGATCCTGCCTCAATTGAAATGCAGGAATTTGAGGAATTCTAATTTAATTCAAATCCAGTTATCGAGACCTTATTCTGTAGGAAAATGATAGTTACATTTCCCCTGTTAACTGTTGTTACTTCCACTTGTTGTTTGGCTCTCACCTCATTTTATCTCTGAGGCTGTAGAGATTCTGTACAGAGGTCATTTGTGATCTCATGTGCGCAGCTTTAACAAGATGCAGGAAACGCCCACATATGCTCCCCGTTGTCTGCTATCACACTTTATAAAGCCCTATAGTGGGAAACTTCATCAGCCCACTACAATCTACAAACTACAATCATGACTCACGGATTGATGATGAATCACTGTCTGTGTGTTTGAAATAAAGCTTCATTGAGTCACTCCATTCACACGCACAGGCTACGGGAGACACATAGTACGACAGGGCGTTTTTTCTCAACTACCGTCTGCAAGCGAATGCGCTCTTCGCTGCATTCCAGTGCAGCTTTGCTCGAGAATTACTCCAAAAGCATCATTAAAAGATGTTTCCTCTTCTCTTATCTTCTGAGTGACTTAGCATCATTGTTTGAATTCAGCTGATTTCTATGTCCTGTTGTCCTTACGATGGGCATCGTGCCAGGTAGAGGTTGCCATGACTCCCAACGCCACCCCTTTTCAGCCCCCCTGGAAGGTGGCATTTTATTTGTGGAATGCTCGGCGAATGGGTTGTATTTTAGACAAAAGATGTCTACTCGACATCAGCTGAATGCTTCTGGGCTCAAGCAGAATCATGTGACCCACTGGTGAAGGTTTTGTGAGGGTGCCAGAACAGAAAAGGAGAAACTTGGAAAGCGGTGCTAGTGAGAGTTCTTTCTCTTTTTTCCCCCTCTCTTGTCTTTTCCTTGCTGAGAAAATGGCGGACTACGCAGATTTTCTTATTTAGCAAAAGTATTTTGGTGGCACTTGTATATGTCAGTCCCCTGTGTTCATTTTGAATCTCACAGGTTGTTTTAGTTGGCGTAAAATTGGTGCTCAAACTGTTTCCGAAACTCTAAAACAAGTCATGATTCGGTGAATGAATGGGTGCAAAAACCGCCGCCCACTTTGAAATGGCTCAGTTGTACCGTGAGTTGAACATTTACGTCTGATGAACATCAGCAAGCAGGTGAGACAGTGAGAGGACAGCAGCTGTTTGTGAAATGCTCACTTTTCCTGCCTCGACAGATTGTGTGTTTCTTTTAAAACCGTCGTGTTCTTGTCTAAGCTCACCCTGTTCTCACAGACAGTCACGCATGGCGTTCTCTGGCAGGGATGTGTTCGAACAAGCTGTTTCCGCCAAGCTTTTCAGTATTTCACAGTGTAGCCATCAAATAATTTATCATTTGTTTAAAGTGTTTAAGTTTTTGACGATTTATTTAAGTTTGTGTTGGATTTTTGTCAGATTGTTCAAACTGTGTGATACAGTTGAAACTCTGTAACTATTCTAATTTACTTTCATAACACATAGTCCTGGTCTTATTCTACTTGATTTACACAACTACACATTATTCTAAAGAAAAATGTTTGCCTTTGGAATCATTTATCAAAATGTAATAACTTGGAAATGACTTTCCTTTTCAGATAACATCATCAAGCCCTCTTATTTTTTCAGCTCTTCCCCAACAACCACCTGTCATGTAGAAACACTTTTCTGGATAAAATAAAGTCCCTGCCTATCTTTCTTTCCTCATTAAATATCCTGACTCAAAAATATGTTATATTATGGAAGCAAAATTAACTGAGAATGGCATTTAATTTAATTTGTTTTCTACACAAAACTGAATTGCATTACTCTATGTATCTGCTATAGACTTTTAACTGTGAACGTATTTCCTGATGTTGTGATTTCTTTCTCTTCACTGCACAGAAATCAGGAGCAGATATGGATACATCTCCACTGAAACTCGACCAGGTCAGTGGAAGATGTTTTTGACTTTCTCCTCTTTTCTATATTTACAGTGACTCCATGACAGTGTTTTGTTCATGTAGGGAGGAATGTTTTTGTGGTTTATCTGATCTGAAAGCAACACCACAAAGACTCGGAGACATGAGTATGACCTGGGATTGGGTTTCATATGAAGCTTTGACCACTTGTCACAAACCCGTAGATCCGATCTTGTGGCGTAATCTGCAACCCAAGCTCGATTCTGTGGGTCTCTGTCACTGTGGTGAACTCAACGCACTCTTTGAACTCGCTACAGCAGTGGTTCTCAAACTTTTTTTTAGGTGGTGGTAGGGCTGTAGTACTCGAGTCCAGACTCGAGACATTTTTCTATCGTCTCGGACTCGACTTGTCTCGGACTTGGTCATTGGACTCCCCAAATGTTCTCGTTGGTCTCGACCGAGTCCAGCAATATGCTTTTTTCTCCTTCAAAACAAAACCACATTTGCATGTGTGCACCTGCATTTGCACCTGAAAACGCGTGGAAACGCTAGGCGCCGCTTGAAAGATGAATCATATTTTCATTGTCATTGCAGTATAACAGTTATTTAGCAATGGGGCACCGAAACGTGCTATGAAATAAAGAGTTTTTGATTTAGCGCCCAGAGTGGCAGAATTCACACTGAACAAAACTCTGGCGTTTCAGCGATGACTGGTCTGAACGCCTTTGATTGGCCATTGCGTTAATAAAGTCAATGGAATCGTATGTTATTGGTTGTTGCTCACCGCTGTAAAAACAAACAAAAAAATTTAGTTTTATTTGTTGGCCCTAATATGCAGAGTTAATTATTCATTTATTTATCACAAGTAATCATCATTGCAAAAAAAAAAAAAAAAAAAACTCCACTGTTATCACACATAGCAGAATTTCCTCATATCGTGCAGGACTATTAGAAAGGCAAAATCAATGCAAATCAGTGGATATGTCTACTATAATAGGATAGGTGTGTTAAGGCCAGTTGGAGCTAAACTGCAGGGCATTGGCCCTCTAGGATCTAGTTTGGAGACCCCTGTCCTATAGAGTTGTTACTTTGCACATGCTTTTTATTTATTTACAAATAATAATGTAAAATTATTTTCATAGATTAGGAGATATGCTGTCTCTCGCATCATATACATTATCAATAGTTAAGTATGTGGTCTTGAAGAGGATCCTTTTGTTTTCTCTCATTTGGACTCGGTCTTGACTTGGACTCGAACCTCTTTGGACTCGGTCTTGACTCGGTCTCGACTAGTCCTGGTCTTGAACTTGTCTTGGACTCGACAAAGCTGGACTTGACTACAGCTCTAGGTGGTGGGCCACAGCATAAAAAATGCACAAGCCACCAGCTACCTTAAAACAATTACTAGGTTTAGTAGTGCACAAATTACCTTAGTTTATAAGGGTATTCCTTAATACTGCTGTTTTGTTCTTATTTCATTTAAATAAATTAGACTTTGTTTGCTATAAATGTCTGTACATTTGCGTACTTTACTAAATGAGACAACAGATACATCATTATCCAGGTTGATTAAGCAGTCAATAAATTCTTTGTTGGTGCTTTTTATCTATTATAATCATGTTTTATCTATTTTATTTGTTTAATGAGCCAATCAAATGATGGATTATTTGGAATCTTTCAACGTTTGAGAACTGCTGCTGTAAATGGATGATCTGTAGAGAATTTGCAAATGCATCAAATCACTGATGCAAAAAAACAAAAAAGTTTCTTCTCTGAAGGAGCAGAAGTTGTTTTTGCTCCAGGAGGTCCAGAGGAATGTCAGTGTGGACGTGTGCATCCAGGCTGAGGTAGTAGGTTGTATGGTTTCGAATGACACCATGGGAGTTAACTGTACAACCTTCTAGCTTTCCTTGGAGTACACTCATTTCATCAAGCAAGACTTCAAAATGGCATCCTCTGACTCACTTATTACAGAATATATAATATGCTTTTTCCACTTTTAAACACATGAAGTCTAGAGATAGATATAGGCTTGTAGGCTTTCAGTGCAGTAACACACAGATGAGTCTGAGTAATACAGATAATTGATGTTTCCTGTTCCTTCAGAATGGACAAGCTGCCAGTTTCATAGTCATTTACTGTGTTGTGCATATCTGCTGTTGGACAGAAGACACGCAGCATATTTTTAGTAATATAATACACATCACTAAAACGACAGCAGGAACCACCACAGAAATCACCCAGTATCTCTTTCAGCTGATAGAGTGTGATGTCAAATTGTCTTGTGTTTTGTCATCACTACTGCATATCAGTCTGTTTTCCCCTGAGACATTTGTGATGGCTGTTTATAATCAGACAGCATTGGATATTTGGAAAAAAGCAGTAGGGAATGGTCACAGCGGTTGATTGGTCTGACTTTTCATATTTATCTTTATATATTTATTTTTTTTAGCAGCACTTCTTTAGTTAGTGTGTTGACAGCATGCTGTGCTATCACTCTTGAACTGAAACACCCTCTTCGAAAAGTTGTGTCTAATTCTTTCTCTTTGAAGTATTACATACACATGAATTGTTCAGACAACACAATAACTAGTTTATTTTGAAAGTGTTGTTCTGAACATCCCTAAAAAGCAGTAAACCTGCACATATGAATCAAACAACATTTAGAGAACAAATATTTTCTCATTTCTCATTCTTTGAGTGATATATAACATGAGATTTCGGTTGTTAGCATCCAAAAATAATTTCCCATGATCTGTCTGTCATCGGATTCCCAATCCGTCAGCTTCTAGATGTATTTCTGTGGCCCTGCTAAAGACCCTGACATCCAGGTTTTATTCCCCCCCCTGAATCATTCAGGATTAAAGGGATTTTCAGAGGCCCAGGCCATAAACAGAGTGTGAAATGGAATATCTTTACTGTAGCGTACAGCGCCAGTGTTGTTAGCTTCTGGATCCAGTGGCGTTTCTAATAATCAGCACTAGGCAACTAGGGTTGGGACAGATACTACAAATTGCAGCGACGATGTCTCATTGAAACATTGCGATGGACGATGACATGGTGGAGCCAGGGGGGGGTATTTAGAAAGGCACGGAAAACAAATTACGTTTGCTAACGGTTGTCTGTTACATAGTACTTAAAATTTCACTTACCACATAAACAGAGTAAGAGATGACTGCTTCACAGTATATACTGTATAATGAATACTTTTTAAAAATAGGAAGTGAAACTGTAAAATTCGTAAAATTATTTCAGATAGTAGCATGATACATTTTTATGAACATCATGTTGCATGTTAATCGCAAGTGCCTTCGTAAATACATCAGCTATTTTTTATATTTAGTTTATGGTATGTTTATTTATTTATTTATTTAAAGTGTATGTGTATACCATATTTTTTTATAATAAATGGTTTATATAAAAAATATATATAATTTTTAAGCGTTCTTCTTTTTTTTAGACCTTTTGGCAGTCTGATCAAATAATAAGTAATATTGCAGCAAAACTTACCTCTGGTTCATCCATCATGCTGGGAATGAAAGGTCAAGTCAAGCACACTGCTTTATGGCATACAGAAGTGCACTCTGTAATATGTTGTATACTGCTCATTTGTGTAAATTCTAGAAGGTCATCTGGCTATTTTATATTTAATAAAGAATATTACATATTGTACATCCTAGTTTAACACTCGTTTATAAACTACTGTTTAAAAGTTTGGGGTCAGTAAGATTTTTTAATGTTTCTAAAATAAGTTTCTTATATTCACTAAGACGCGCCTTTATTTGTCAAAAGAGACAGTACTACTCAAAAAACATTTTAAAACAGTTGGTTCTTCGAAGTGAATTTTTAGACATGAATGTCTTTCTTTTAATGCCAAGCTAATTTTTCAGCATCATTACTCCAGTCTTCAGTGTCACATGATCCTTCAGAAATCATTCTAAAATGGCGATTTGCTGCTCAAGACACATTTCCTATTATTATTAATGTAGAAACAGTTGACCTGCTTAATATTTTTATGGAAACCATGATACATTTTTTTCAGGATGAATAATCTTTGATCAATACAAAATTCTATAAATGATCAATTTCTTTAAAAAACTTACTGATCCCAAATTTTGAATGTGTCTATGCAGCATCTTAGACCAGATGACATTACTGTAAAGTGCATTCATATGTCATTTGTTAAGCATCTTATTAAGACACTGATTGTCGAAATAGTGTGTCTCAGATAATTCAGTATTCTTGGAATTAGATTAATCCAGCAGATCAGCATTTGAAAACTCTTTGAATTCCTTGTTTGGGAATGTTACCAAGCTAAAAGTAGTGCTTTTAAATCAATTGAGTATTTGGCAGCAGGCATGTCTTTGGCATTCAAACTCAAGGTTTTCTTTTGCAGTATGCTTCCAAAATGTAGGTTTATAAGCTTTTGTTCTCATTTTTCAGTGGTGTGTTGAAGCTATGCACTTAACAGCCTCATATGTCTGCCCGGCGTCTTGTGTTGGTGGGTCTCCAGCGTGAACGCCTGCAGACTGTGAGGCCCAGTGTTCATGAAGTATTTTAGTCTGGCCTGAAAGCGTCTGTAAGCACACATAGGCCCCACAGCAACACAGCCAACATGGTGAAAGGGACTTAACTGCTATCAATTAAGCACAGACAAATGAGCAGTGAAATAAACGAGGATTCAATGGGCAAGCGTAAGAGTCTCCATCATTGATTCCCCTCTCACACGACGACAGGGTTGGAACGGGCTTAGCGCGGCCCCTCTAAAGCTTGAAAAGACACGGCTCCTCTACCCAAGGCTTAAGTCCACTTCAGTCCCCTTTAGTCGGGTGTCAGCTGTGTTTCTCTGTCAGCCAAACCTTCATGCAGCTTACATCTGAATTCTGTTTAGGCTCTTAGCGTTTAATTTATAGAAAACAGCAGTCAAAACTCTTAAAGGGATAGTTCACACAGAAATAAAAACTAATTTGCTCACCCTCATGTCATACACTTTTATTATAACAAAAGTGAATGAGGACAGAGACTGTCAAACTTCCAAAATGGTCCAAAAAATATTAGTCTTCTTAGTCAATGTGTCTCTATATGATGCTATATTATGAGTCTTTAGTGCTTTATGTAATAAACAGACTGAAATTTAAGTTGTTATTTACTTATAATGTTCAGTGTTGTGACTGGATTATTGAGTCATTGAATTTAAGAACTGATTTGTGAATGAATCATTCAAAACAGTTTTGTGAACTAGATCAGCTGATTCATTGAAAATATCTGACTCAATTGAACAATTCACAGCTTAAACATCACAAGAAATGTAGGACACATTGAGATTTTCAGCAGTTAAGGATTTCACTTTCAGTCTGTTCTTCACACAAAGCTATCTTTTGACTATCAACCACTTGACAGCCCCGGTCCTCATTCATTTTCATTATTTTCAAAAGAGTAGCCTGGATGTTCTTTAAAAATTGATATTTAGTGTTCCACAGACAAAAGAAAGTCAATCAGGATGGATCGACATGAGAGTGAGTAGATCATTTTCATTTTTGGGTGAACTAGCCACAGTATGTTGAATCGAAGGGAAAGAAATTGTTTCCTGTTTAAACTGACAGAGGGAGTCGAGCTGCTTTTATTTTAGGAGGGATTTTTCCGCCTTCACCTCTGCTCTCGGATGACTCTTCCAGATGTAGCAGAGCAAACCCGGTTTGAAATCGTGCTGGTTCAGCAAAACCAAGTCCAGCTGGCAGCTGAGTCGAGCTGCAACTCGTTGGTTACAGCTGTGCTTAGATTTATGTGATGGCTGAACAAATAAATTAGTGAATTTGATCGGGAGAAAGCTGAAGCTTTTGTTTCAGTGAGCAGTGGGTCCACAGAAAGGCGAAGAACGGCTGTGTTCTGAAGGGTTTTCTTAGTTAAGTCAACCGATAAAGTAATTGTTTTGACATTTTTATTTGAAGTTTCGACAAATATCCATAAACAAAGAGTCCTATGCTGATTATTCTCAATAAAAAAAGTTAAAATGTTCTTTTATCAGAAAAAAACTAAACAAAACAAACCAACTCACCTAAGTTTCTGTTACTCCCATTTTGATATGTATGTACATGCATTTATCACCATTCTGTCAGTTTATTCAAAGTGCACATCTGTTTATATTATGGTGTCAAGATTGAGGAGAAACTGATAATTTATTGCAGGCGTTCTTGTATAAACACGGTTTTCTTGCTTTGTTGGGTTTCTATAATAATTTTTTCATCACTGTCAGCGTTTTGCTGTGCAAACACACTAATCGTAAAACTTTATGATCAAATCACTTCTGAAGTGAACAAATGTGTACAAAATTAACTGCTTTGTGTGCAAACAGGTATTGAAATTTGTAATTCACAGATTGCCTTAAAACAACATGAAGTGACATTTGCGATCCATTTAACTTCTGTAATATTCAGTGGGGAAAAACGTAGGGCAGAACTTGATTTTCTTAATCAAAATTTGATTGTATCACGATTTGTTAGACTGTGATGTTATTAGCTAGTATTCATTTCTCAGTCTTACCTTGGTTAAGTCTGCAGGAAAGAAAAGTCCAAATTTAATGCGTTTTTATAAAACATTTTTATCAAACATACTGCGCAATAATGAAGATAAATTGGTTCATGTTGTCTTTACATTCACTGTTGTGTGTTTATCTAAGACAGTATATCTTTTGTCATCCAGTTCTGTCTGATTCTTCCAGACGTGTGACCAAACCCTACTCATTGATTCTTATTACAAGGTCTGCGATTGGCCGTCTAGCCTTTTGCCCCTGTACACGAGAGTGGAGCACTGATGAACATGACCTACTGGTCCCAGACCGCTGTCAACCTTAACAGGGCCACAGCTGCATCAGGAGCCACCAGACGTTAACGTGGTGATGAGGTACTGAGATTTATGACAGATGAATAAGAGTAATCTAAGCATAGCAGACAGAGGTGCTATTGATCTGTCTGGAGTCAGGGCCAAGCTGCTGCTGATGACACTTTTTCCAGTCGATACGCATTTGACCTCTGACCCTGCATGAGAGATCAATGAGTTCGATTTGGATGGGCGGGGCCTGTGCACTGGGCCGCCAGCCAGTCAGACAAGATGTTATAGTGGTTAAAGACTTGCGTTCAGCAGACCTAAACGCTGCGTGACTGTGCACTCAAATGGTCTCTGTAAGGGTCTTCTGGGTTCTCATGATTGTAAGATGTTGATGGAACTAAAACCTATTAAATGATTCTGAATTTGATAGTGTTTAGATGATTGATAAGGTAGCATCACTATTAGATTTGTACAAACTGCTAATGTTAAAGGGATAGTTCTCCCTAAAAATAAAACTTCTGTCATGAATTACTCACCCTCATGTCGTTCCAAACCCGTAAGACCTTTTTCATCTTCGGTACACAAATTAAGATATTTTTGAGGAAATCTGAGAGCTTTCTAACCCTGCATAGACAGCAACGCAACTGAAAAATTCAAGGCCCAGAAAGGTAGGAAGGACATTGTTAAAATAGTGGTTCAAGCTATGATAATACATTTTGTGTGCAAAGAAAACAAAAAGAATGACTTCATTCAACAATTTCTTCTCTTCCGTGTCTTCAAAAATCAAAAACAGTCATCAATAATATCTTAATTTGTGTTCCGAAGATGAACGAAGGTCTTAATACTTTTAAGTATTTTTTACTATACTTTTAAGTATTACACTTCAATTTGTAACTCATCCCACATATGTTTAGAAATTACATCTCAAATTGCATGCCATTTGTGCAGTGTGCCTTTTCTAAGCAATCAGATATACTATTTTCAACTTGCGGACAATAAAATACTTGAAAAACCATAGACGTGTGGCAAAAAAGAGACTTTTCTGCCTTCCTGTTGCTCAAACTGTAGATCATGGCACTAGCAAGGTCATAGGTTTCATTCCCAGGAAAAGCCAGGATTGATAATATGTGTACCTAAGTTGCTTTGGATAAATGTAAATATAGACTTCAGGTTGGCTTTTTTGACTTCAGCTCATGTTTTCTTCAAAAAATTTAAAATTGTAGTTAAAAAATGTTTGTATGTGATTAAAGAGATCCACGTCTTTGGGGTCTCATTTTTGTATGTGATTGTTAATGAGTCATTGTTTTTTGAAATGACTAGAATTGTGTTCCAGGATATGAGAAATAAGAGATTTCTGAGTGGATCTAAAGGCTTGTAAAGTCACAGTTTAATTGGAGATGGATGTCGAACTCAATATGTTCCTCTTTGTGTAGTGGTTTATGGTGTTTTCCCTTCTGTCTAGCGTTCATTGTGTGTTGTTGTGCGTATGTGTGTGTGCTGTCTGGTACTGTGTGGTGACAGCGCTCTGCTGATGGCCTCTGTGTGTGTGTGTGTGTGTGTGTGTGTGTGTGTTGATTAATCACCCTCATTCCCTTTCGGTCCCTGCTGATCCCACCAACCTTCCACACACACACACACACACACACACACAAATACACACTTCTCCATCCTACAGCATGATAGACTTGAACCTGTATGCTGCTCACTAGTATCGACAAACATGTGTTCAGACGCTGCCCAAGACGGCTTGAGTTTAAACACTGAATCTATGAGGATTTGTGAGCTCTCCCGCTTTATGTGTGTGTATGTGTGTGTGTGTGTGTTTGGAGCTCTGCATTGCAGTAGTACAGACGTGGCAAGTTTGTGCATTAAGCTCGTAATCAATGATGTGTGCGGTGGGCAGTCAGCGCCCAGCACCCCTCTATGATGGGGTCACGACTCTCACACACCCCCCAGTGCAAGCAAAGGGGTCAGAGATCATTCAGGGCCACTGCCAGACAGATAAAGATGCGTCTGGTGCTTGGAGAACCACACAGGGTGTGCATGCTGTCTTTGTATTTTTTTTGTTTATTATTTATCGGTTTTAGCAGTGCGTATATTATCACTAATGCATGTTTTATATACTGTATATGTGCATGTGTACATTGGACGTGATTCATGAAATACAATGCATATATCATTCAGTACAATTTACATGAGAATGAACTAATAAACCAAATGTTTTTTATGAACTGTTTATGCAGAAATTTGTTATGCTAATGTCTCATGAGGCCTATTATTTTTTATTCACATTGCAGACTTTCAATCAGCTCCATGATCATGATTGTTTGCATTGTTTTTCACTCAGTTGTTTAACATCTTATTGTTTATATTGCTGTTTTTGTTGATCACCTTATTTTGTTCACATTACAATAGTTTTGTCTCCATTTTGTTTAAATGGCTGTTATTTTCGTTATTTAGTTTTTTCTCTATGTTTTGTTTCAGTTGCTTTTTATTTATTTTGTTGTTTCTTTCCTCATTTTGTTACATTTTAATTTGTTTCTTTGGTTTGTCTCTTTGTTTAAATTGCCACTATTTCATTATTTTGTTTCATGTTTTTTATTGTTTGTTGCTTCATTGTTTAAATTTTCATTTGTTTATAGTTTATGTTGTATAATGATACAACAAACTATAAACAAATGAAAATTCTCTCTCTGGTTTTCCTTCTCACTGTTTTCTTTATTTTGCTGTTTCTCCTCCTCATTTTGTTTAAATTGCTTTTTATTATTAAATTTTTTATGTTTCATCTCCTTGTTTTGTTTAAATGGCCTTTTCTCCCATTTCTTTGATGTTTCGTCAGCTTGTTCTCCTTAAATTGTCATTGTTTCATTATTATGTTTTCCTCTCCTTATTTTATTTTTTTATTTTTAAAGATGATCCCTAGATATTGAGTAATTTTACAAAAATGACTACGAATTGCTTTACTGTGGTGGTCAAACACTTTTCCACAGCTTTGGCGGAGGGATGGTGGATGACCCTCCTCAATCAGTTGTGGAAATGTTGTCACAATATTGTGACAGACAGATTGTCGTGTGGCTGCACAGAGCGCCGCGGAGAGCGAGACGCCATTTCTGGCTGCTGGCTGGCTGCATTGTTTCGAGCCTTCGGAGAAAGTGAGGGATTGATCAGTGCAGAGGGGAAGTGGAGCTGAGATGAAGAGAGGGAGGGAGGGAGAGAGATGGAGGGGAGGGCGGAGGGGGGGGAGCGCTCTCGCTGCAGAATCTGCCGCTCGCTGGCACTCAGTCACACCGAGAGAGCGAGAGCTGGTCTCACAGACGGCCCAGGTACAGGTACAGAGATGCCCGGGACAGGTGTCCGGACCGGAGGAAGATGAGCAGGTGAGTGTCTGTTGCCAGCGTAAGGTGCATGTCAGACTGACGAGTGTGAGGAGGGTGACAGTGACGAGAGGATGTGCTGTGGTCCTGATGAAGATGATGGTGTTCTAACGAGTGTCTTCTTCTGGTGACATCTCACTGTCGGAGGATGCTTTTCCTTCCTCACTCTTTTTCTCTCACTCTCTCTCTTTTTCTTTTCCCTTGAAGATAACAAAGTCGGCACAGGTTTGAAGGTAGACAGTGTGTGTGCGTGCGTGTGTGTGTGTGTGTGTTTGTGTGTGTGTGTGAGCCCGTGGCGGCCTGCTCTCATTTCCGTGGTGTCCACACCGTCTGGTCCCTGAGGATGAACGATGCTTCTTGTTTGTGGGGGGAGGAGGAGTCTTCAAGGTGTGTATGTGTGCATCAGATGTGCGTTTGCAGTGTAAATGACATGCATGTTTTGGCTGCCGTGTGCATTATTGGATTTGCTTGCAGTTAGTGTTGTGAGGTTGCATGATCTCGTCTGTGCTCACAAAGTCACAAAAAAGACAACTTATTGCAAAAGCAGTGAGGGGGAATCGCAGGCGCTGCGTGTCTGGGTGGGTGTGGGGTGGTCTTGCGGGGAGCTGTGTAAGCCGTTTTTTTTTGCTAATTTTGCCCCAACGCCAGTTTACCGGCTCTTGAACGTGGCTGATCAATTACCGCTACATGTTTTTTGGTGTAATGGAGTCAGTGGCGGGAGACGAGACGCAGACACACACACACACGTACACATACGTTCCTGTCTGAAGCTGAAGTCAGAGGCCAGCGGTTCTGCTCACCAGAGATCCTGAGGATGAAAAACACAGGACAAAGAGAAAGACAGATAGAGAGACTGACCATCTGACTGGAGGCTTTTCTCGACCAACAAAGGCTATGTCTGCTTCCTCGACAGACAACTTCAAATCCGACCGCTCGTCTTGGTTTCCTCTTACCTGATTTTTTTTGGGTTCGTCTGCTTTTGTGCATGCCATTTGGTGCATGATATACCCGTGCGCTGCGTGTCTGTGGCTCTAAACTCTGCAATGAAAAAGGCACATTTTATTTCCATAGGCCGAACATTATTAGCAATAATCTTCGTTATGCTGGACGAAAGAGGACGTGAGTGTGCAACACTTGTGTGTGTGTGTGTGTATGTGTATGTTACTAACCTGTGTGGACACCGCTGCACTCCTCCTGGTCCCTGAGACCCTAACTTGTGAGCTTTGTGTGCTGAAAATCACAGGTTAAGCTCTTGGGACCTGGGCAGAGGGCAAAAGCACTCAATCCCCTGGCCGTGTCCCGACTGAGACGGACATGGGACGGATGTCTGTGAGAGATAAGAGAGAAACGGTGGACGAGAGAGAGGATGCGGCGCTGGCGTGTCTGAGAGATTGAATGTTCAATATGTTCACAGCTATGATGATGATGATGATGATGATGGTGGTTTCTTCTGGATTTTAAATAAAAATCGATCCTGTATGTTTGCTGAGGTGTTTTTTCTTTGGGGTGAGGGGTGCAGGAGAGGGTCGTCATGCTAATCGCTCAGTCTGGCTGTCTGGTCGCCACTGCAGCTCATCTATAAATGACCTTTATCGCATCGGCAGCAGAAGGAAGGGCCGGGATTATCAGTTATTCCCACACCAGTTTCTTTTGGTGTGCGATTAACAATCTAATAATTCTTGATTTAAAAAAAAATTGAATTGAATTCTGGAATCTTTTTTTGTCTTTTTGCAAAGATTTTCTCTTAAATGAAGGTAAAACATGAAGCCAAGATCCCAGCACCTGCACTACTATGAAACAAGTCTGCTTGGCTTTATCCTCATGTATCCACCAGATGTAATGTAATTTTTTGTTTAATCCAGTAACGTAAAATCTGTCTGATGCATAGCCAAACATGTCTGTGCAAAAAAAACGAGCGACATATTGAACCAACATACGCTAACACTTTCATTTACACAAAACCGATTTCTATGAATAGACTTCATTACCTCTTGAAAACCAGACTTTGCTGTTAGAAGAACATGCGGCTTGCAGATTATTGCGTTTAAAGGCATCCATGTTTATACGCGTCGTCATGTTGTTTTTGAGCAGAAATGACACTGAACTCCAGACGGATGGTAGTTTTAGGGGGTCCGGTTGGCATGGAGCTGTGGTCTCCTTTTCTGCTTTAAGGATGTGAACTCATTAAGTCTAACGCCTGGCTTTGTTCTTTATCTCCCTGGAGTGTTTAACTTTTGAAAACCTAATTTTGCTAAATTACCCACATTAGAAATATAGTTTCAAAACAATTGATTTCCCCCTGTTGCTCTCTCTCTCTGTGTCTGTCTCTCTCTCTCTCTCTCTAATTATGTTTTTCCCCTGCTTGGTTTCACTCTGAACAATGGCGGATGCCAACTAATCAGGCTGGGTCTGTGCCACAAAGCTCCCAGCAACAGCTGAAGCTCTGCCCTGCTCTGTGCATACCAAGCAATCAGCCACGACCAGCGAGCGCCAGCCTGGTGCCCAACGCGGGGTCAGACAGTTTTATTAGGATTCGTCTGACACTCAGCACAGGCTGGCAGTGCCAACGCACAGATAAAATCTTGTGTGCTGCTCACACTATTCATCTGAGCTAGCACATAAATACTCCCTCATCCCACACGCTCACACACACACACACAGACCCACACACACCCCATTTCATCAGCTAGATGAGAAAAGGAACAAAGACTTGGATCCAGCCAGGAACGAAGATTTAGTTATTTAATAAATGGCCCGACTTCTGAATGGTCCAGCAAGCATCAGGGTCTGATGTCTCAGCCTCATTGGCATGGTTTCATATTTACATTTTTGGCTGACAGCACATTGGACTGTTTCATTTGTGTGTATCAGAGCAAAAAATGTTTAGTTTTCTGGCTGATAAGTCTGACCTGACACAGGCATCCAGAAAGATGGTCAGACATGCAAACAATGAATGAATGAATTTGAAATAGTTTGATATTTTATTCATATTTAGAAATATTTATTAATAGTTTAATAAATTGTCTGGTTAGATTAGCTAAAAATAAAACGGATGGACTGAGACAAGTTTATTCATAGACTGACAAAATAACTTTATGAATAATGAAATAATAAATTAAATATATAATTCCTATAATTCTCATAAATTGTGCATAAACCTTGCTTAATTGACTTGGATGTGCGCTTAAAAAGAAAAGTACATTTACTTTTGAAGTAAAATTATTTTGTTTTATTTTAATGGACAACAAGAAATGTTGATGAAGAAATTGTTTGCAATTTAAAATTAAATAAAAACTGCTTGCACTTATAACATGAAATGTGTATTATATCAATGTACACCGAAAGCAGTAAATCAAACATTTTGAAATATAAAACATACCTAACCTGATATCGAATCGTTTAGTTCACCCAAGAATCACGAAGTCGCCCTTGTCATAGCCCGCAAGAAAGATTCCCTTGATAAATGTCAGGAGATAAAGACTGGCCACTGAGGAATTAAAAGAGCCCGCTGATGGTGTGTGAGTGTGTGTGTTCTCGCTAACCGCATGCGGTTTAAATAAACTTAACATTTGTCTGGGATAAAGCTACTGAAAGTAGATTAAGCACTGAGAGCTCAGGCAGGAGAAGCTGCAGGAGCCGGGTGAATTTACAGGATTACAGGAATCTTTCTTCCATTGGTTGTCAGGGATTGTTGTGGTGCATGCTATCAGTGCAGGTCAGAGGAAACAGTGGGTCCTTCTCACTGCTCACTGCAGGTACAAATAACAGGTGCAAACACACGGAGCCTCAGAACGTCTGCGTACATCCAGATGCTGCCACTGACACAGAATGCACTTGTTCATTGTGCAAAATATATTGATGAGCATAATGAAGACAAACATTAATTTTCCAATATACTCAAATTCTACTTTAGTGCTCAAAAGTACTGAACAGGTATTGATCATCTGTGCTGTACATGAAATTTTGATTTCTAATTTCACTTTACAAATACAACATTTGAAATTTGAGATTCTATTGTAAATACTGTTCCAGTTATCATATCTGATATTGGCCATAACAAAAATATTTTTGGTAAAACAGATCAAGTCTCAAATCTGTTTCATATTACTTGTGTTACGCATATTACTTCCTGCTAAATTTGTTCATTCAGAATATTACTGCGTGCTAATCAAAGCTTGTTTTATCATTATTTGTTGTCACCCTTTTATTAAAGCAGTAAGCCACTGGAGGCCACGTATTAGTCATTTTATTATTTTGTAATAATAAAGAAGTTTGCATTGTGCACAAGTTCTCCAAATAAAGTTTAATTATCATTTTCATATCAGCAAGTCTCAAGCGATACGTCAGTAAATATGTTAATAGATTTGAACTATACTTAGTATGAAATAAATGTTTTTTAAATATATTACTTTTTCACTGTTTCACACACTTTGTGTTTCTTTTAACTTTCATTGGCTATTGGTATAGAGATACATTTCTATTATATACTGGTTTCCAACACTCTTAAAAATAAAGGTTCCCAGCAGTGCCAAAGAGCCATTGCGGTTTCCCCAAAGAACCTTTCACTGAACAGTATTCTTTTTCTCAGTGTGAAGAGCATTTTAATAATCTACTTTTTCTTCACTTTCAACATTTTGGTCCAATGGCAAAAAAGGTTAGTTTCCAAGGATGTTAAAGGTTCTTCATGAAACCATCAATACCAATGAAGAATCTTTATTTGAGAGAGTGTAGAACCAGCTTTTTTTCTTTTTTCTTTTGTATGATTGTGTTGTTTTGATGGTTAAACTAGCCTCAGCTAGGAAGAGCTCAGTGTGATGGAGCCAAAATCTCAAAATGTTCTTTGATGTGTCAGATTGGTACTTCATCATTTTCACTAATCGTATGAAAACTGATTCTAAACTTGAAACTTGCATCAAACATAAAAAGACACATTAAAGAGGTACAAATGATTATGTGTGTTTTTGCCAGGTGTCCCTTTAGTTGATAACAATCATATTTCAAAAAAGTGCATGTCTACTTTGTGGTCCAAGGGTTTAAAGTTTCGATAATATCTGTCTGCTGGGGGTTTGATTAGGTCAGACAGAGTAATTTTGAAAATGCCATTATTTTATACATATCTCTGGGACACCAAACGTAAAGAAAGCAGATCAATCTCAGCCGAGTGTAATGGCCTGTAATTGGCCTGCATCAGTCTAGAGGACGGCCCGTCACTCGTAAAGTCTTTCCTCCCCGATTCATCCTGCCCTGTGTACCCTGTGACCGCCTGCCTTTCTCTGTGATGTCTGCAGTACTGCTGTGGAGGCGTTGCCAAGGAAACGCAGTATCTGGCTGGCAGCGTGCTGGAGTTATTGAACCACAACTGGCTTTTTGCTTTAGAGGATAATTAGCTTCTGTCTCACAGGTTTCTCTCAGCCGATGGGACTCCAGTGGACCCCGCGGCTGCTCTGAGCGTCTTCCTCCAGTCAGAGCTTTTAACTCGTCGGATGGCGGTTAGCGGTGGCCGCAGGTGCTCCCGTTACCTGCACGAAAAGCTGCGTGAGCACCCCAGCAATCCTCAAGCACTCTCTCTCACACACACACAACCCAGACATCTTTTTGTTCTTCAACATACAGTGAGCTCTGGCAGAGATATAAACCTGTCTGTATCCTAATATGCACTCTCTCTCTCACACAAAAAAACAATCCCTGTTGTGAATGAGTGTGCAAAATAATACAGATTTACAGATTTAATACAGACTTCTTTTTAGGTGCAGATGTTATTTTCAGCTTGCAGGTAACTTGCAGATTAACTTGATATTGTTACACGCATTCTTACTATTTACTAGGATATGCCATAAAATAATACCATTATTCAAAACCCGCTCAATGCACAGCAAAAAAAAATTATTTCCATTATATTTACGTTATTTTACCTTTTAAAAAAATCAAAACAAGATAAATGTACTTATAAGCAGACATTTCAGCAAAGTTATCTTTAAGTTGTTGGCAATTTTCAATATAATTAAATGTTTTATTTTATACTATTTATATATAGAATACACACCAACAGCCTGTATAGATTTTCAGAAAAATAAGGATGTTTATAAATAATTTTAACAAAAAAAATTACTTGTATAAATTTATATGATCTAATATGTACATCTAATAAATGTAAATAATTTTTCAAAATTATACTGTCTATAGACAGAATAATAACACAACACCATATTAAATCGTTATTAATGGTTTGACAGCACTAATATATATATATATTTATATAATGTATATATATTATATATATATATAATTTTGTTCTGTCCGTTTTTGCAGTAAGTTTATATTTTTACTGGAAAACAAGATGAATGTACTGATTCAAAATAAATATTTTTTCTGTTCTTTTTTTCTCAATCTCAAACCCTTAATATTTTCCCACAGTGTGTAGAAATGAAGCAGTGTGTGTGTATAAGTTTGCAGTAGCAGTTTCAGCAGGTGAGTCTGACACACAAATACACTCCCGCATTAAAGGAAGTGGAGAAGAGACAGATCCTTTGACCTTCTGCTTTCACACACTGTCCAGTGACACACACACACACACACACAAAAAGACCTAAGACCAACAGCTCCCATTAGTCTGGTAATCTCTGTATATTTGTATTTTTAAAATGCTGTAAATGTTTAAGACTGTCTAATAAATTGTTTATATTACTGTATTAATTGTTGTCTCTCTTTTACCATATGAAATCATTAACCTTACACACTTTTAAATACACCCTCCATATGCATAAGTGCAATATTTTCACAAATGAAGAAAACAATCATAAAGAAAGCTGGATGCGGCTTTGCTGATCTATGTTACATGTTAAAGGTTGTAGCAGCAGTATCACAGCATTAGTTACATGTGTGTGCGTACAACCTTGCTGGCTTTGGGAAGTGTTTGTGTGTGTGTGTGTGTGTGTGTGTGTGTGTCTGTGTGTGTGTGTGAGAGACCTGTGTGCTTGCAGACGTGTGTGTGTGTGTGTGTGTGGTGTGTCTTTACCCATAGAGTGGCCGGCCAGGCTGCAGATATCATCCATCTCCTTGTCACAAAGCGCCAGGGTTGCTGGGTAGGCAGCAGACAGCCGCTCGGCGCTGAGGATGGGAGCTGAATCCTAATTCTGCTGCTGCTCTCCCCCGCCTCCCACGACGGAAAATCGTTAACCTCAGGATTGGAGAACAAAGCAGAGAGCTTTAGCCAGCTAGCTGCTGTTAACGCAAAACGCCTCAACCACATATTAAACAAGTCTCAGAGAGACATGCTGAAATCATGCAAGTATGTTCAGATTTAAACCCTTCAGACCTTCTGTGGTTTTTGAAGTGAGCTGCCTACATAGTCAGCTGCCTTTTAAGACAGCAGTGAAACCTCACAAGTGACTGATTCGGATCATTCTACAAATGACACGTTCAAGTCCTCCTGGGAAGTTCTTATTTACGATTTGGGAAGTCGTAATTTCAATGTTATGTGTGTTCCAGTCATTTGGTCAGTGCATTAAAAACTCCTTCTACAACATGATGAATAAAGAATGTGCATCAGTGTGTTTTTTGCTATTTTATGTTTTCATTTCATTTATAAAGTGCTGTGAATTTAATTTAAATGTGTTAAATATTCTATCACAATTATAAAACACTGTTGCAATTTGGGCATGCAACTGGAAAAATAATAATTAGTTTCAGGAAATCCACCAACAATATTGCATCTGACTCATCCCCAACTTGGAAACTCTGGGCTTAAAGGAATAGTCCACCCAAAAATTGTTGTAGATGAGTTTTGGAAAAGATTTGGAGAAATTTGCCATTACATCACTTGCTCACCAATGGATCCTCTGCAGTGAATGGGTGCCGTCTGAATGAGAGTCCAAACAGCTGATAAAACATCACAATAATCCACAAAACTCCAGTCCATCAATTAACATCTTGTGAGGAGAAAAGCTGTTTTGTATAAAACAAATCCATCAAGACATTTTTAACATGAAATAAGTCCTCTATCCATAATATTGTTTCCTCCTTTAAAAAAGCCACCTGAATTAGGAGTTTACAAGCCAAAACAGATTTGTAAAGGAACAACAGGGAATGGACTTTTCCACTGGAGAAAGCGTTATCAAGGATTACAGAGTATTATGGGTTAAGTATTTTGTCCACAAGCCACAGTTTAAAGTTAAAACATCTTAAAAATGGATTTGTTCCTTACAAACATGAAGCTTTTCACTTCACAAGACATTAATTGGTAGACTGGCACCCATTCACTGCAGAGGATCCACTGATGAGCAAGTAATGTCATGCTAAATTAAAACAAACTCATATACATCTTGTGTGGCCTGAGCGTGAGTAAATGTTCAGCAAATTTTCATTTTTGGATTAACTGTTACTTTAAAGAAAGTTCAGAGATTCCCACTCATAATCATAACTTTTTGGTGGCGTTCCTATGCATTATACCTGTAACATGAAGTGAACAGCACTGTGAGAACCTCACAAATCACACTACAGACTTGTTGCAGTACAGGGCTTCTTCTCTGTGAAGGACACATGCTGCCATATAATTGTGCTATAATGAGGTATCGGAAAGATGGAAAAGTATTTTAAGATACTTAAGGATAATTAACATAACTACAGCCTTAAAATGCTGCCTTATAATGTTTAAAACAGGTAACATTGAAAAATTGTGCTTGGATATGATATTATTGCTGCTTTTGCACAGTATGTTTGTTCTAAACATCCAAAATAAAACTTTCACTACAAATTACTCAGATGTCTTATTATCGAAGAGCTTTAAAGAGTTATTTACAGCTTTTAGTTTATGGGGGAAAGTGTAAACCCATGTTTAGGTTACCTGACCTCACCTGGGTAAGTTACTGATCGGTTAACACTTCCTACCCATCTTATCCTGTAAACCATGGGAATGTTCAAAAGTGCAAATTACAATACTATTTATTCAGTCTTTGCAGTATGCAATGCATATACTGTTGAAATATGCACATTTTTGTATGTATAGAATAGCCAGATGGCCAAATAATGCAGCATACAGGCATAGTGCACTGTGCAGAGTCCTCAACTTGACCTGCTGCTAGTATGCCAGGATGATCTTTAAAACCTTGACTTATTTAATTGATCAGACATTTTTTGCACAACATTGGATTTAAAAAATGCTAAATAACCATTATCACAGTGTAGAATCTTAAAAGATTTGAGAAAAAAATTCAAAAGTAAAAGGCAGTACACAGTAGAATTACATTACATAATTTCCGAACATAGACACTCCCCAGCCAGCTTCGTTTGGGAGCAAGTGAAGTCTGTTTTTATAGATCCAGAGATCTGTTTACTCAGGCTGTTGCCCGTCTATCTGCCTGTTTTTCTGTGCGCGAGGACATGCGATTCTGTTCTAGCTCTTGGAAGTCAGTGGAGGCGCAGGCCTCTTTGTTGTTTTGAACTCAAAGGACCCTCCTGAGTCTGCAGGCCTGGGAAACAGATCCGGTCCCACACACAAAGGAAACTTTGATTCAAGGGTGAGTAAAACAAATGCTCTGCTTGTACGTTATCAAAATCTACTGGCCTTCCTTCTGAAGTTCAGCCTCGAGGGATCTCCCATGAAAAACGAGGAAAGAAAAACTGAACTATCTTTTATGCAAACTAAACAATGATTCTCTTAGATTAACAAACCCAATGCATGAATCGTGGAGTCCAAAGTAAACAGCGGCGAGCAGGAGGAAGATGTGCTCAGACACAGAGCCCAGCATGAGAGAGACTCTTCATGTGTTATCTGGAAGTTTGAGGACGTTGACATAGTAAACTCTTTAACCTGAGTGTCCAAATCCTTACCACACGTCAGATAAACAGGCCTCACTGTAAAAATGCAGCATACCTATTAATAATGTATCACATATGCAGCATACTGACAATCAATCAGACAGTAAATTTGGTTAAACTAAAGAAAATTAAGTGATTCAAAGCAGACATTTTTTTGCTTTATTGTTATTTACTTTAAATCTCATGTATCTCAAATATGACAAAAAATAGATTTATTTTTTTAATTATTTATTATAAATGAATAAATATTATTTTTAAATATTTATATATAGACAGAACGATAGCTCACTGATCGCTATTCATTTTAATTCTATATTAAATTTTAAGTTATACAATATTAATGTATACTATGAAAAATGTACTATGACACACACAAGACATATGCCGATCAAAAGTTTTTGATTTCAGATTTTAATGTTTTTAAGTCCTCTTCTGCCCATCAAGCTTGCTTTTATGCTTTTCTTTATCCAAAGTAAGCAAAAGAGTACAATTTTGAAAATATTTTGTACTATTTTAAAAGAACTGTTTTCCCTAACTTGACTATATATTCAAATGTAATTTATTCCTGTGATAAAAAGCAGATTTTTTAGCATCATTCCTCCAGTCTTTATCATCCACTTTTGATCGATTTAAAGCATCCGTGCAAATAAAATAATTAATTCTACATTTATTTTCCAGAAATTTTATATTTTTGATGTGATATTTATAATGTTACAAAAGATTTTTGTTTCAAATAAATGTTGTTCTTTTGAGCTTTTTATTTATCAAAGAATCTTGAAAAAAAATGTACTCAACTGTTTTTAAACACTTTTAAATATTGATAATAATCAGAAAGGAAGAAGAAGAAGAAGAAATGATGCTTGAGCACAATTCAGCATATTAGAATGATTCCTGTAAGGAGCATGTGACACTGAAGACTGGATGAATGATGCTGAAAATATAGCTTTGATCACAGGAATAAATTAGAATTTAA
Source organism: Sinocyclocheilus anophthalmus (assembly GCA_018155175.1). Classification (NCBI taxonomy): domain Eukaryota; kingdom Metazoa; phylum Chordata; class Actinopteri; order Cypriniformes; family Cyprinidae; genus Sinocyclocheilus; species Sinocyclocheilus anophthalmus. The sequence continues at coordinate 97,469 of JADLZN010003582.1, read as the reverse complement.
AATATATTCAAATAGACAGAAAGTTATTTTAAATAATAAAAATATTTCACAATATTAGAATAGAATTCCTCTAAAAAAATCTTATTGTCAAAAACTTTTGACTGTTGTATATATATTCATTTTAATAAATGAAATTTGCTATTTTGTCATACTTGACGACTACTGGGTTTGTAGGTCCCCCCCCCCCCCCCCCCCCCCCCCCTTATTGACATATCAGTCAAAATTAGCCAATTTACATTTTACCCCGACATGACTTATTGGATTGGACATTCCAGCAGTTTGCAAGCGATTTGACCACACCAGTCTCACGCCGGCGCGTGTAAAGTGTCACGGTTCTCCTTTCAAAACAGTGTGATAGTTGATGATGATAATGGCTGGCTGGCTGGCTGGAGAAGGGCTTTCCTGCTGCGTTCAGTAGAGGAGAGAGCCGCTCCGAGGCCACGGGCTCCTGCGCTCAGCTGCTCAGCGATGCCTGTTTCTTCTGCTGGGAGCTCGAGCACAACACACACAACACCAACCAAACACTCATAAAGCTGTGTGTTACCATGAGCGCGCACAGTCTGACAGCCGAACCCAGCCAAACGCGAGGATGGGAACTTTGATAGCACGCTAACATATGGAGCAACCCGTCTGACTGACACGAGGCTTGTCCCGTCCACAGAACAGCTGTGAGAGTTCAATGGTCCGAGATGAAGTCCATCATCGTGTTGACTCGCACCTTCGCGTTGAGGAACAGAAGCTCGCATAATGCAAATACACGACGAGATATAGGCGATATTAAAAATTCAAAAGATAAAGATAATTGACCGATATTCATTTTGTAATAATATTTTGTCTAAATGTAATAAATAAAAAAATAAAACACTAAAAACTAAAATCAATTTTTTAAATGCTACAAGTGAATTTAGTCATCACAACATTATTAGGCTCATAAGAATTTATTATTATTAATGTTGAGATTTGCTTAAGATATAACTTAAAAAAATTATTAATGTTTTTTTTTTTTAAAGATATTATCTTTAAATGAGCGTCAGAACTTATGTAAACAGATGCTAAGTCAAATCAGACAGAAATAGTGATATACTGGAGCCTGGAAAATCATTTTACATTAACAGATAAAGATAAAAGACCAATATTCAAAATGTTATATTATCTAAATAAATGTTAAAAAAAAAGAAATACTTAAAATGCTACAAGTGAATTTAGGCATCACAGCATTATAATGTAGACTACAAAAATATATATTTTAAAATTTGCTAAAGATTTTTTTTAATATTGTTTTTAATTGAGCATTAGAGCCACAAATATACAAAAATAGTAATATACTTAAGCATTATTTCTGGTCAATACCAATAAGCTGATCATTATTTTTATTACTGATAGTTATTTTGATTAGTCCGGTAAAGATAGTTCACCAATATTTCAAAATGTTATTGTAATTTTTTAAAACACAAAACATACAGTAAATTTAGGCATCACAACATTAAATGAAAATGGATATTTATTTTGAGATTTGCTAAAGATTACATTGAACTGTGTTAATAAATTATGAATGGCTTTATCTTGTTAGATGATGGGAAAGGTACTGGAGTCTTAATGTGCTGGAATACAAGACGTGGGGTATTGTAGCCTGAGGACTGTTGGCCTACGCTTCCACTTTTCCAGAATTATTATTATGAAGTTTGCATTGCCATGGCAGCAGAACTACTGCGGCTGTGATGGTCAGCACATGTGAGTTATCTGACCACAGGCTCTGTTTGACCACTCATACTGATGAGAAATCAGCTCTTCAAACTCTAACCTCTGACCAGCACTAACACAGCAGATCAGCACAGCCCAATCATTCTCCTGTTTAGTGGAGGGACATTTAATACACATCAGTCTTAAAGATACCCATCATCTCTTAGTCTATAGGCCTACATTAAATCTGGTTTCTGGAGGATTCCTCACAGATATCCCTGGTATTTGAGAAGGATCTGCTGGACAGGTGTGACACACTGTTTATGGAACTCAATCACCTGCATATGCTTTCTATAAGAAGACAGCAATTATCTTTAAAAGACACGCTGATTGTGTTCTAGAAACCTGATGGTTATCAGTATGTCACAAGAAGCTGTGGTAAAGCAGTCTGTGCAGTGATCTGGCTGTCATATGGTAGTGCTATGTTTAATTAAACAAAGTCACAGATGTTACACTTAAAGATAAACGTAGGAAAAATCCATGCAGCTACTGCTGAAGTAGTTCAAACTGAGTCTATGAATGAGACATAACAAATAGAAAAGAAAGTTTCCCTGTCTGGACGAACTGGATCTGATTCGCTTGGCCTGTTAAAGTTACTATATTAAACTCCTTGGTTTAAGGGAAAATCAGTAAGTTTAGAGCCCAACTAATATCCAGTGGGTACTAACTCTCTTAGGGCTTGTTCAGGGCACTTGAGTTGATCTTCTATTAAAAAGAAACACTGGGGACATCTAGTGGACACACGTATAAATACATAATACTACCATTTTCTAAGCACACTTTTAGCTCAGATAAAGATTGAAAGATTACTGGCCTGTGATCTTGGTTATTAATTGGGTAAATTAAGTTAAACTTGTCATTCATCTCTACGACAAAGAGTGTGTCAACATGAATACACTATATATGTATGACATAGGCCTAAACTAGAGGAGTATTTTACGGAAAAATGGTCAGCTGTGTTTATTTTTCTCATTAAAATTATATTATAAAATTAATTTTAAAGTTTTAGGCCGTTTTAGTAAGTAAATATAACATAACCTTCTCTGTTCTTCTCTTAAAAATATAACCTCAACAAAGAAAAGAAATGAAGCATAAACTCTCTGACCTGTTTTGATTTGCTGTCGCACGCACTCCCGCTGTCCAGAAGGGGGCAGCAGCGCGTCAGTCTTCAGTAATTATTATGTAATGTAGAATAATGTCTAATCTAAGGAACCTGGCAAGAAAAACATGTTCCTCGTTGCCCATCGTCGATAATGTGACACTAATGTTAAAGGATGGTTTGATCAAACAGAATCTCTGCATGGATGAGACATTTCAATTGTAAAATTGAAATTGGTGATGAATGGCCAGCAACCCTTCACACACAGACACGTGCAGTTCAGATACCACACATACTATCTCATCATTTCATCAAACATATTGCTCAAATTTGATCTGCCGTTTATGTATCCCATGAGGCCCCTGGCTGCATGAGAAATGCTCAACTAATAGGAATTGATTAGAGCCGGATCTCTCGGCTGTTCGTTCCCAGCGGTTGTGCTGATTTATGCGGCCTGTCAGTCAGTCTGTCTGATGAAGACAGATGTACTCCGAATAACTGCTGCACAACTTCACTTCAGTTTGCTGCATTTTAATGGCTCTAATTCAAAGAGGAAATTATTATTATACAGGCTGATTGAAGTGGCGGCAGATGGAGAACACAAGCTTGTGTGTGTGTGTGTGTGTGTGTGTGTGTGTGTGTGTGTGTGTGTTGGTTTGGTCCTGTTTCCAGATTTCAAACACACATAGGTGACATAGGTGCCAATTATATCCTTCATTATATTGGCACACATAGGTGCCAATTATATCCTTCATTGGAGGAAATATAGCAAATATATGAAGAAAAATGACATTGAAAATGTCAAGGACAGCTGAACATGGCTTTTTATTCTGTCCACATGTTTTTGATCAGACTTGCATATAAAGCTACAGTATTTACGTTCTTTGAAGAGTACATGAGCAATGAGTATAAGTAATATGAAGGGTTTTTCATTCAGAGTGATTTCAGAATCCTGCTTTATAGGTTTGATTCTGATTGGTCATTCACACCATTCAACAAGGCTCCGGACTAACTATTTTTACTAGGGAGCACTGTAGCCCCTGACTGAACATTTTTAGGAGCACAAGCAGAAACCTTAAATCAGCCTGCAATGCAATTGTTCACATATTTCCCCCATTTTAACTATATTACTGACAAATGGTTTGATAATAAATAGACTTATCTCATAGAGATTACAATGTGCAGTATTCTTTTAATTTCAGAAAGATATGACAAATATATGATATGATAAAATTACTATGGTTTTGCATTGATAAGTGCAGTTACTAATAATATTACATATTCATTTCTTGTTTATTTCATGTTTATACACATTTTACAGTAAAGCACTAAGCTTGAGTTGGGAAGCTTACAAAATGTATTTTATTAACAGTAACGTGTACAAAATCAAATTTTTATGTAGAAGAGATATATATTGTACATGTTTATAGAATAGATACACATATTCACACATTTATGTTAGGAATCTGTTGTAGTGATGTTCGGTTCTTGAACGAAACGTTCTTTTGAGCCGGTTCTCAGGAAGTAACAGGCCGAGCCGGTTCACAAATCGAACTGAATCGAACTTTAGTTCCGGGTTGATGACGCAGGACACACATGACAGGAACCGATTAATCGGCTTTTTGAACCGGTTCAATGAGCCGATCTGTCTGAAAAGAACCGGTTCGCGGAAATGAATCGGACTTTGCATCACTAACTGGTTGCACTGAGAAATTCTGAATTTTGTTTATATTTCCTATACATTTCAGGTAGATTATATATATCATCTTATTTTCAATAATATATCTTATTCTTAGGGTTTGAGTGATGTATATGTCCACTCATGCGGTTTGTTGATCACACACTTAGCTAAAAGAGACACACCCCTCATCACTTTCAGGTTGGGATGGTCATGTGACCTGTCTTGGCTGTCATGTGACAGGTCAGGTGTCGGAGTATGAATGTTTAGGGCAGTAAACACTAAACAGCATCCCATTTCTACCACAAGGCCAAACCATGTGGGCAAGGTAATGTCACCATTATTTTTATGCTTTATTAGGCTATTTTGTTGAGTGGTTTTTGACTTTTTGTTTAATTTTCTCTTCTATCTAGAAGTATTCTGCTTTATTTTATTCTCTGCTATGAAAGAGTGGATGTGTGCACTATTTTGTAGCCTTTCTCCATAAGTAAACACATCTTTAAAGTCTAGACAGGTGATAACCTGTATGGATCAGTGTTTCAAGCAATCAATCTTTCATGGGCGACTGTGCTTCCTAATCTGACCTTAGTATGGCCTGTCCTTTCACTTGCCATCAGAACATCTGCCATTTCTATTTAGAGAGAAAAGAGTCCTCATTAATAAACCTATCAAAAATCCTTCTTCTGATTCGCAGTCATATCGGCAGCAGCGCTGGATGTGTTTTCTAATGAGAAAAGTGTCAATACAAGCTTCCCTTCCTGTGATGGCTGTCTTCGACGGTGGGCTGCATGCACGCTTCCCAGCTTTCGTGGGGTTGTCATGGTGATCAAACCGTTGTGATGCTAGTTTCTGACAGAAGAACAGAGCAGGCAGCTTGACATGACTGAAGCATGACTGAGCTCTCGCAGTTGCAGGCGAGACACATGCTCTGGTCTAAATTACACAAGCTGACAGATGTTCTTTTCATTTTTTCCCACAGTTTCTTCTTTTAATGACTTGTGTGGTCCCTGTGTTGGGATTTTTAGATTGAATTTAGGTGGTTAGTTCTGCTTTGCTCTGATAGTTTGTGTAGCGTTAGAGCTGGTGTCTGCTGGTTACCTCTCCATCTCCCCTCAACTTTGCAGAACTCAATATGTGATTTGTCCAGCTAGTAAAAGTTTGGACATGATGTATTTTTGCCGTATATCTGCGTTTCTTGCTCAGAGTAAAGATAAGCATTTGGTTTGTTTTCTCTGTGTTGGTATCACCTCAGAAAAATAGCGAATGAGACTTAATAAGAATGAACCTTCATATTAAACTCTTGTATTTTCACAGATACTGTAGTTAATCCAAAAATATATATAAAAAAATTATCATGACTCTTTTTTTCATTGGAATAAATAAGGAGACATTAAAAACAAAATCTGTACATTCTAAACATTTTATGCAATTTAGCATATATTTTATTTATAGGCGTCAATGTATGAAAAAGAGCCACCTGGACATTCTGCTGAACGTCTCCTTTTATGTTTCACTCAAGAAAGAAAGTCATATGGGTTTGGAGCATACTGAAGGGTGAATAAATTATGAGATCAATTATAATTTTGGGTAAACTACCTCTTTAAACTGTAATTTTTCTCATTTTTAATAGCTTAGACTCTTAGCATGCTCAATCCTTCTACAGTGTCTTAGTGTCAGGATCTTTTAGCCATGTTTGGGATGTTAAGGACCCCTTGATCCTTTTATAAGACCTGTTGGAGGAATTGCTTTAATCTTTAGCTGGTTTGTAGGTGGCTTTTTTATTCATGTGTCTCCAACCATTCCTTCCCTTCATATCTTCTGCAGATTAGTGGAATATTCATTTCCTTGTACAGTATCTGTATGCTTACAGAGATACCAATTACCTGCACCTAAAGATTGTGTAGGAGACTTTGGAGACATGGATGTTTGGATTTCCAGTTACATGATTTTATTTTATATACAGAGAATACATTTTTTTTACAGGTTTGTAAATTGTAATTTTCTGAATGAATTGCCTGATTAAATGCTTATATTTTTGGGTGGAATGGTGTTTGTTAGAGAATGTGGAAAAGGTCACATATGTTTCCGAAGGGAGTTCAGGACGAACCTATCATCCCGGTTTAATAAACTCCAGGCCTTTGAGAAGCATAACGCTCAATTCCTGGACTGCTTACTTCTCCGATATTTCAGACATCAATAACATTCTTACAGGGGACATGATAAAAAGCAACACTATTGATGGATTCTCTCTTGTTGTAAAATGACTACTACCAGAGTGACTGGAACAGTATAAATAATGCATGCTCTCTCTCTCTTTCTTTTTCTCTCTCTTTAATGTGACTAAAAGTCACATACAGAAGGTCAATAATGACTCTTGAGTTGGATTGCGTTTGCTCTCATCTGAGATGCGATTGGCACCTTTGATCAGATGACCTTAGTGGACCAAAAAACAATTATCTCGGCTGAATCTGTCTCTCGGTGCATGAAATGGCTGCTTGATATTGGCTCCGAGAAGGAACGAGCCACATGAAACTAGTGGATGTTTCTTCAAAAAATACTTCTTTAGAAAACTTCTGAGGTTTTTAAAGATGCCCATAAAAATCCAGTTGGTAAGTTTATTCTGTACATACTGTTGCACTTCAGTGCCCCACCATCTGTTTGTTATATTTGTAAATAAATAAATTAGTATTCATTAATATGGATTGGATGAATCTCACTCCTCACCTGCTGCATTGTCTCAAAGGCTGCAGCTCGTCCCACAGGCTTTCCTCTGATAAGATCTGATCTGTTATCTGAAATATTATTCACTTGCTCGAGTGAACCTAACAAACACAAACAAAATCCATCATTATTTCTGATGGTGTTTCCATGTTTTGAGGTACCATTCATGTCTAGCACAAACAGCATAGACTGAGGCATCAGAGGTGATATGAAATGATGATCTAAACAAAGAGTGCAATAAACAAGCCATTTCAATATTTATTGCATGAAAGATGACAAATTATGACTGTTAGTTGTGGCGTAATTTCCATAAATGTTGGTTACCAAGGAGACAAGTGTGAGTAAAGAGCATGCTTAAGATGAAATATGAAACGTATGATTGGAAGACAATGGAAAATTAAGAGACGTATCACAGTATTGTCAAATTATATAATTGTTTAATTAAATGAAATTAGCTCCAAAAATGTTTAATATACTGTTTTTTTTTTTTTTTTACAATTATTAAATAAAATATTTTTTTTTAATTTAAGAAATTATGTAATGATGTATTTATATTAATATTTATTTATTATTTAATGGCAAATATTTAAAGTGAATGAAAACAGATATGGTTCCGAGGACAGTCTAGCCAAGAGCAGAATAAAACATTGAGCTGACAGGAATCTTAATGAAGACTTACTCAAGTCATCTAGTGCCCTTGATCAAGGTGACTTCAAGCGTAGCCCCTCTCAGGCTCTCATCACAGTCCTCAGAGGTTTATAAGCCTTACTCAATACAAGTCTTGTGTTAATGAATGTCAGTTCCTCTCTGAACATGTTCAGTCATTCACGTGCTGTGTGATGTTTGTTGCAGCAGATCTGAACGCTGCCAGTTTCAGGCTATATTTATGACGGACGCACTTTTTTGGACAGATGTGTTGTTTGCTTCTGTCTGAGGACACTATATTAGACTAAAAGGTGCTTATGCTTTATTAGCCTTATTAGAATTGATTGATCCTGTGAGGATGGGAGACTGGAGGACAGAGGGGTGAGCAGATAGACACAGACTCTTGCTGCTTTTCACTAAAAGACACTAAAAGCGTCTGAATCATCATAACATTGCATTGTGCTTACCATTTACATGTATCTTCATTTCCAACAACCATGACTGATGCTTATGTTGTTTTAAAATAATTACAATTATTTGCATACATCAATGATTTTATAGTAAAATGTGAACCTGGACCACAAATGGTCATTGATGTATGGTTTGTTAGGATAGGACAATATTTGGCCGAGATACATCGGGTGTAGAATTTAAGGGTGCAAAAAAAAAAAATCTAAATATTGAGAACATCGCCTTTAAAGTGGTCCAAATGAAGTTCTTAGCAATGCTTATTACTAATAAAAAATGAAGTTTTGATATGTTTACAGTAGGAAATTTACAAATTATTTTCATGGAACATGATCTTTACTTAATATCCTAATGATTTTTAGCATAAAAGAAAAATCGATAATTTTGACCCATACAATTTAATGTTGGCTATTGCTATAAATGACTGGTTTTACTGTCCAGGGTCACAAATATATTGGCTAAATTACTGTAGCTAACTACACCAGTATGACAAGAAATATAGGGTGTGAATAAACAAATGTGATCTAAACAAAACATGTAATTAGCTATTACATTTACATTTACATTTACATTTAGTCATTTAGCAGACGCTTTTATCCAAAGCGACTTACAACTGGGGGATACATAAAGCGATCCTTCTTAAAGAGGCAAACAGACACAAGAAGTGGTTGTAATACCAAGTTCTTAGACATTGTTCAAATAAGTACAAGCTATAAAGAGAAGGAATAAATAAAGAGAGAATTTTTTTTTTTTTTTATGATGAAGTCAAATAGCTTCAAGAGAGATGAGTTTTCAGCTGTCACTTGAAAAAATGTCAGGGAATCAGCATTCTGGATAGGAGTTGGAAGATCATTCCACCAGCCAGGAATGCTGAACGAGAATGTTCTGGAAAGTGATTTGGAGCCTCTCTGTGATGGTACCACGAGGCGTCGCTCACTAGCAGATCTCAGACTTCTGAAGGGGATGTAAATTCGTAGTAGTGAGTGGAAGTAGGCGGGTGCTGAGCCTGTGGCTGTTCTATATGCAAGCATCAATGTCTTGAACTTGATTCGAGCCGTAACCGGTAGCCAGTGCAAGGAGATAAAGAGAGGTGTAACATGGGCTCTTTTGGGCTCGTTGAAGACCAGTCGTGCCGCTGCATTCTGAATCATTTGTAGAGGTTTGATTGTGCTTGATGGGAGTCCAGCCAGAAGAGCATTGCAGTAGTCCAGCCTAGAGATGACAAGGGCCTGGACAAGAAGTTGTGCAGCATGCTCCACTCAATGTATCGTAATATTGCTGATTAAAAACGGTAAATACAATAAAAATTCATTTTTACCATAATATTCTAAATAAGCATTTTATAAGTTCATTGAAAGACACAAAGTAGAACATTAGTGGTTAGCAATATTACCGATTTTTATTCATTTGCATTGTGCCAAATCTCATTTTATCTTTTTTTTTTCATTTTAATGCCCCCCACTCATTTAACTGGATTATAAATATTTTTTAGTCTGTAGTTTCAACTTCAATCATTTCCACTGTTCTTTTGTTTACAACATGTAATTAGAACATCACAGATCTGTTTCTGTAGTCCTGGACCCCACTGCTGCTCTGCAGGGGGAAACTACAGCAGGACATTATCAAATCATTGAATTGTGTCACATGGTGATGGATTGTTCCAGCAGGTTTACCGTCACACAATATTTAACAGATGGACGGACTGCTTGACGTGTTGGTGTGTCTTGGATGTGTTTGGCAGAGACCAAACAGAGCAGCCGTATGCCAAATTTATTGAAGTCAGTCTCTCAGATTCACATAGGCGCTGAGGAACGTGCTCGTATTTTAATGGCGGAATTCTCTGAAGTCATTTGTTTGCACTGAAAACCAGAAAAGGCTCCAGTGTAACCTTTGTTTTTGATATGCATATTTTAATATGCAAATCTCGAGAGCTCAAGGTTTGGACCAGTTAGCCCCTGCTGGTAGATGTCATAACTAAACCATCTGGCTGCAAAAAGCATCTTATTCACTGAGAGCCTTTCAAGTAGCTTTGTACCATGTACATGACTTTTGTTTGTTTGTTTTTCCTAGAAAGTTAAATAACGAATATTGTATTATATTTAGTGCTGTCAAACGATTAATCATGATTAATCGCATCCAAAATAAAAGTTTTTGTTTACATAATATATGTGTGTATACTTTAAATATTTATTATGTATATATAAATACAAACACATGCATGTATATATTTAAGAAAAATTTTATGTTTATATATTAAAAATATGTATATATAATTGTAAATATAAGAATATAAATATATAAATGTATATACAAAAATATTTATACTGGATGTGTTTGTATCTATATATACATAATAAATAAGCACAGTACACATACATACATTATGTAAACAAAAACTTATTTTGGATGCGTTCCGATTAATGTTTGACAAGCACTAATTATATACATTTCATTCACAGGTCCTTTTTTAAAAATATACAATTATAATAGATATGCTTTGAAAATAATTTCAATAATTATTGAAATGATTAATAAATAGATAGGTACATAGATGGATGCTATTAATAATAGTTTATTTTTATTGATTGATTGAGCTTTGTGATTGAAGTGCTTCTGTGAATTGTTCTGCTAGAGTTTAAATGACTGCTGTTCTCTTATGTATTGAACTGTTGAGCTGCTAATAGAGAGCAAAGAAAAAGTAATTCAACTCTGTGAACTTCAGGTTCATTCTGGCCATTTAATATCCTTTTCATGGAGTTGTTTTTCTCAATATATGACTCAGATCCAGAATAGGGTTGCAAAGGGGTGGAAAACTTCCAGTAAATTTCCAGAAACTTTCCAAAAATCCTAGGAATTTTCAAAAATTCCTGGAACGTTTCCAAAATTTCAGGAATATTTCCGAAATGTACTGGAAATTTTCCACCTTTTTGCAACCCTAATCCAGAAGCTAAAATAAGATGTTCCATTGGTTCATCAGTGCCATTTGTTAAAATTGCTTTCTCATCTGTTTTTAAAATGGGTTGCACATTTAATAATTCTGTTACATTTTAAATGTACAGCTTTTCATAAAGATTTTTGAATAATTATGGCAATAATTATTCTATTTAATGGATTAATACATTTGTATGTAGCTTAATCAAGATGCCAAGTTTGCAACATTGAGATAAAAGAGAATCATCTGGTATGTTTACAAAGATAAGCAGTTTAAAACAGCTGAGATTGACTGAGCTGACCAGCCGGTCCTCTGCCAACAGATTTTTAGGCTTCTCTTTAAGCGTACAGCTAGTGGTCACAGCCTGTGATGTGAAAAAACCTGTCATGCAGAGTAATTCTGCAGGCGCAGCATTTTTGTTTCTGCCTGCAGTGACATTAAGCACTAATTATAATTTTAGAAGCACTCAAATCTAAAGGACTAATGTACCAACTAATTATGTAAAAATTTAGAAACATCACAGCATGCTACCATCCTTTAGTAGCCTGCTAAATGAAACATTGGAGTCTTCCTAATTGCCACTATGGAGAAAGAAGAAAATAGTACATCATCAGATACATTTATCCAGTCAAACCCCTGCTGAAAATGGTATTTTCTCTTTTTATGACTGTGGTTTTGTGTACAAATGAATGTCCAGCCCTTATGTATAGCTCTCAGGGAAAGCCAGGGTTGCTCTTCCTTGGTTGTCTTATCTGTCTATCTGAGGTTCAGTAATTAAGATCATGCCCATGCTGTAAGCCTTCAGATTTATGCTTTTGATTCATTGTAGTAATAAAATAACCGAAGGACACAAACTGTCCATCACACAAGAGCAAGATGTCTCATCTTTGTTCATGAGGGAACATTTTTCCCTGATGCATCTCTCTGGAATGAATGCATCTTTGTCCACTGAAGACACTTTGACCCTGAGATTCCACATCAGAAACACAGTTTCAAATAAATACACTTTGGATTTTAAGTATAAAGGCACCTTATCACCTAAATATCTTAGGATAGTGTAATCTACTTAAGGATGATATTAAAATGGACTGAAACTGATACTATGAGAATTGATCGGTTTAATGATAAAACATATGAACTAGACAAAGTCTCCACAATGCTATCAAACAAGTGACAGCACAACCACAAACATAAAGCACAAATAAAACAACAGACAGACAGCAGTTGTGTTTTTACTCAGGCACTTTGTGTTTCTGTGTCCTCCCTCCAGCAGAGGGCAGCATCTGCGTTCACGAATCCTCACCTGGGCATGTACTCCTGTGGTAGGCCGTCAAGGTTTCTGTCTCTGAGAGCACTGTCTACTGTCCGGATGTATTCATCTATACGAGCTCTCATTTCGGGGGTGAAGGGGTCAAAGGTCAGGCTACGTGATCCAGAGCGTTTAAAATGGCCGTCTCTGTTGCTCTTTGTGCACAGAAGTCTTTCCTCAGGAATGCTGGTGTTCAGGAAAGCGGTGATGGTCTTTAACTGAGGGGCTAGATCTTCTTGTAGATTTTCAAAGTGTACCACCAGCAGGCGGTGGGCAAACCGCAACCAGGCCAGAGCGTGAGACACCCACCAGGATGAATAGCTGTCCACAAACTCTGACCACTCTGTGAAGAACAAAAAAAAGCATCACTGTTAAAACTAAACTAGCATCTCCCACAAGCTTAAACCTAGGACTGCATAGCTTGGGGACACAAATCGAATTTGGATTTTTCTGATTGGAAAAAAATGCACTTGCGATTAAAAATAAAATAAAATTACACAATCTTGACTGCACAATTTCGTGATTATATATTAATATGGCTATATAATAATAATAATAATGCATAAGAACATAAACATTAATAAATAGAAACTAGTTTACATCATTTAGGATTGCAAAAGTTTTAAGAGTTGAATATTATTCTTCAAGAACCAGTGAATATTAATTCCATTCTTTTAAACCAATGAACTTACATGAACTTTTAGTCGTTTGAAATTTACAGAATAATATACAGATTTTTATATATATATATTAGATATATTTATATATATATATATATTATTTACAGATGTTTAATATACGTATTGGTATTAAATATACAAATATTTGGTATTTTAGCATATAATAACATTTCATATTTACTCAAATTTAACAACATTGAATTAATAAATATATGCAAAAGCAACAATAACATATTACATCTATGCCTACGGCGTTTTAGGACCATTTCCAGGTCTAGAAACCACACTTTAACACAAATTAGGTTTCCTCATTTATCCCACTTTTACAAGACAGTCGGGAATCTTGTTTTTTCAAAGACAAAAAACAGTTGTTATGGGGGTGATTAAAAAATAGTTTTGTTTTTTTAATTTGTTAGCTTTTTTTTAACTTATCATCATAACTCATCATCTTATATAAGTCATCTTGCGGCCTAGATGTTTTCTGAAGTCCCCTGGTTAAGACCCATTGCTCTAAACTCTTTGAATATACTGTAAGGCTGAAACTAATGGTGTTTCATCATTAGCACCTTTGCTCCTCCAGTGAACATCTGACGCGTAGCCCAGGTGTCCGGCACACTTGCGGTTGAATTCTGCCATTAGAGAACGATAGGGGTTTCGCATTAGCAGGATGGCCGAGTCGAACATTTCAATCTCACGCTGGCCGCTTTCATGAGTCTTGACGCAGATGACTCTCCCGCTCTGCCAGTAATCCTTCTCTCCTTTAAAACCTGCAGAGATGTGAGAGAACCACTATTCCTGAGGAGAAAAATTTGAGCCGAGTCTCTATTTGCTTTCCAATCAAGGACTAACAAATGAGATGTTTAAGATACGTCAGTTTTGATCTTCTTTATTTTGGGCAAGACCTAAAAGTGTTTGTGTTTCTGTTGAGTTCATTTTCTCACTCCTGCAGACTCATAATAAATCTCACAGCTGAAAGTGATGAGTGTTTAAGTCTTATTAGTGGACTTTCACCTTTGTTGTACAGAGATCCATCAAAGTAATAGCTGCCGGTGTAGAATCCAGTGGCGAGTTCAATCAGGTGACGTAACCAGGTGTTTCCTGCCCCTGGAAAGCTGGACAGGGCTACAAGAGTGCTGGACTTCTGGGGCATAAATCTCCTTTCTTTGCACGTTGCATCTGAAAGAACAGATCTTTGCGGTTGCAGCATTAGTTCTTAAAGAGCCGTAAAGTTTGAGTTACATGCTGTAGGTTACCAAGCACAGGAGTACTGTACACCCAGTAGTAGTCAAGGTCATAAGGAGAGGTGTGGTTTGTTTGGTTGCTCCTCTCACACATGTATTCCTGTTCACTCATCTGGATTGTGAAGAGAAATGGGGCATGGCTGCAGAAACAGTCCTGCCCTCTCAAAAGGGCCAATGGCAGGTCCTGATAAGGTCACACACAATTTACAAGTGAAGGAATGGAAATAAAAGATATCACCTGTAATGAGTAGTAATGGTCAGCCAAATGATGTCCTTCTAGTCTAAACAAATACAGTGTGAATTAAGCAGAGATTTAAGAATTAGTATTAACATTAGTTTTATTATTATTAATAATAATAACTATGCACCTTTGAGGCTTGGCCCCAAAATGATGATTTGTATTACGTAGTAATCGAAAAAAATAATAATGTATTATTATTTTAATAACATTTTTTTAATTAATTGTATAATTAGTGATAATAATAATAATAATAATAATTATACAGCATTTTATAAAGATTTTTATTTTATTATATTTTTATTGAATAGTAGAACTTGTAGTACAAGTATTATTCATAATGCACATTACTTTTCTAGTCTAATGATCACCATAAAGAAAACACATTTGTATGGATGGATAAATGCATTTGTGAATTGAACCTGATCAGTACAGGTCTCGATACACTGCTGAGGTGTGTGTGTCGGGCCAGAGGTCTGGTTCAGGAAGCCAGCGGTAGAGTTCTGTGACTTCTTGTAACAGCCGTGGTAGTGCACAGTTCTGTCTGAGAAACATTGAACAGAAGTCTTCTTACCCAAATCCTCAGGTGAACCTCATTGTATTCAGCAAATGCCACATGAAGTTACAACAAGAGCGGTGCTCACTATCTCTCCCCAGGTGAAAAAAAGTGCAGTAAAATACACTTTACTTCAGTACACTTCCATAATGTACTTACAGTAAAGTGCTCTATTTTCGTGCACTAATTTTGTACTTAATATATTAAAAATGATTCTTTAGTACTTCTTAAGATAATCTTGAAAACATTTAAGTTTACTCAACTGTGCTATTTTGGGACACCATGAATATGAACTAAAATGTGCTTTTAACATCACTGTATTTAAAAAATGTATTTAGTTACCACATGTAGTACACTTGAACCCATCTTTCATACACTTTTAAATATACTCATCATACATAGAAAATAAATACATACAAAATGTATTTATAATGTATTGCCCACATATTTTTTAGATTAAATAATTAATTTCAAATGTATTGTAATTATGTTACCATTCCCTTTGTATGATATACTTAACTACATGTTTATGGTGTCTTTAAATGGTATAATCAAGTACACTATTACTATGTCATTAGTAGCAAATATAGCGCTTCAAGTACGTTATGCTAAAAATATACTTACTGTTAAATTGTGAATCTAATCTAAACACATATGAATAATCCAATCATGTGCTATTAGTGCTATTTTTCATGAAAATCCAAATAGAACTTAGTGATAGTATATATAAAAATCCACTAAAATTTTATGTAAAGCAATCATAGCACACTTCTGAGCAATGCAGTTATAAAACACTTCTGGTACTTTATCTGACTACTTAAAATCAATTCAAATGTTCGTGCTAATTAGTGTATTTATATTAAGTGTACCTAATAGGAAAGTTGGGAAAATGTACTTATAACATAGGGGTGTCCCCGACTAAGGATTTTCATAGTCGAATCGGAATTTTCGAATCTTGCTGATAGTCAACTGATAGTCGAATCATATGTTTGGGGGCAGGGGCAAAATACATTACCAAGAGTCAAGTCAGACATTCGAAAGTCATAATTACTGACATTAACTCAGGGAAAATGTGTAACGGACGCCCGCAGATACAAAAATAATGTTTTATGTTTTGATTAAAAGATAGTTAACATTTTTTGCAATAGTGCTCTCATTATAACGTTATGTTCTGCATTTCTGTTTTGAGCTGATTTAACTTGGAATACGCTTCGTTATTTCTACAGCATAATATTACGACTATAGACTATCTGCACAAAATCCCCCGAATGCACCGAACGTGTCTGTGTGGCTCTGAATGAACTCTTTTTGTGGACGCGTTCTTCATGCAACAACGTACAGAAACATGGCAACTAAACTCTAAAAATTCACAGCATTTTATTATAATAGTTTTCTCATTATAATGTTATGTATATGACAGTACCAGTCATAGTTATTAATATTCTGCATTGTTGTTGTCCTGCTCGGCAAGAGATAATACTGTAGATAATTGAAGAGATAATCACAGTAGTACAACAATGAAGCGCTTGACTCAACCAAATGCATCTTATACGAGAGATAAATAATATATACACAATATATATATAAACAGGCTGAAATGTTTTGAAATCACTTGTACCCTACCTGATCGAAATAATCCAGTCTTTCACTCTGTCTGTGTCATTTTGAGTCTTGTTAAAGGGGTCATATGATGCGATTTTCAATTTTTCCTTTCTCTTTGTAGTGTACAAGCTCTTGGTGCATAAGAAGATCTGTAAAATTGCAAAGAATAAATTCTCAAATCCAGAGATATTCTTTATAAAAGTTAAGAGTAAACCATGCCTACCTAAAACGGCTCGTTCTAAAACGCCCCACATGTTTACGTCACTGTGTGGGAATATTTGCATAACGCGCCCAAATGTTCACGCAACGAAAGAAGGTGTAACTTTTATTCTCACTGTAGTATTGTCGTGTGAAGACGATGTGTTTTTCGTTGTGAAAGCGAAACTAATTTGGTTGGCCTTCCAAAAGAGGAAGATATCAGCTTCGTCATGCCTGGATCTGATCCGTACTGGTTGCTGAGGAAATACAACAACTCTGCATTGTGGATCACCGGATTGGCTTTCACCATGGACAAAGCGGAGTCCAGCCCAGGGTCGTCACATGTGGTGGCCGCAAGCCCGCCGGCCGCTCCGTCGTCGAATCCGCCGGCTGCCGCTCACACTCAAGGCCGCTGTGTGTTTCGTTGTGAAAGCGACACTACTTTGTTTGGACTTCCAAAGAGGACCCACGATAGAAAGCAGTGGTTAAGTTGTATTTACAACATTGTTCCAGAACAGTTCAACCCAAATATATTCAGATGTGTGCAGTGCATTTTATGGGGGACTGTTTCCTGATCCTGGAAGAGTAGACTACAATGAAGGCTGTTCTTACTCACAGACTGCAAGTAAGTTTTTTATATATAAAGAATTTGCCACTGACGATTCAAATGTGAGTTTTGAGCAGTATAGAGTAGCGCTTGTTGTTTGTCATTTCTCCAATCACAAATGCAGACAGTTTTATGTTTATGCAGCGCGATGCAATGCAACGCGTAAAAAGCCAGTATAAGTCATTATAATCAGTAATTATGTCCCCACTGGATGCAACAAATGCCTCGTTTATGGGTTTTAATGTTTTTGTCTCGTCACTCAGGCCGGACAGGGCATCACAGTATGGTGAGGGGCTTGTAAACATTTCAGTCACACGCTTGAGGTATTCGGCCAATCACAACGCACTGGATAGCTGGCCAATCAGAGCACACCTCGCTTTTCAGGCTGACGAGCTTTGTAAAAATCGACGTGTTTCAGAAAGGCGGGGCATAGAGGAGAAGCAATAATGTACAGTATGTGGAAAATAATGTGTAACGCATTAAAAAAAAACCTTTCATAAACACCAAATACATCAAATAATGTTCTTTTTAGCAACATCATATGACCCCTTTAAAGTTTTAAATCCCTGCCGCCAAGATGCTCCTCTGTCGGTCACGGATTATGGAAAGTGAAACTTAAATCTATAGGGGTGGTTGGATTCATTCAGGCACGTTAATATTTATTTGAAGCGTCTTAAATGGCAGATTCTTATTTACAGCATTATCATAATAGGCTGTATATTAACTTATTGGGAGAAAACCGGTAGTTCTATGTGAAATCAGACATTTGAGCACCCCATAAAGCCAAAATAGCATGATCATAACACCCCGCGAATATTCGACTGTGAGATTGGTAGTCGAATCAGGCTCATCCTATCGAAGCATCGAATCGTCGACTATTCGGGGTCACCCCTATAATAACTATTACATTACTAATATATTTTAAATAAAATCTGTTTAATTTAAATTTAGGATAACTATATAAAAGTGTACTAATGTTGAACTCATTTTTAAATCATTCAAAGCACACTTTTAAGAAATACACTAATAAGACTCCTCTGTATATTTTTGCGGTATAATATACTTCAATTTAAAAATCAGTGGTATTTAGTATACTTTTGCAATTGCACTGAACTACTACCGCAGTAGAAATATACTTTTATTTAGTGTATTTATAGTGTATAACAATTTTATTTAGAATAAGAATGTACTACAAATGTACTTGCTTGTACTTGCTTATTTTTACCCGGGGTCACGCTTTTCTGTCTCATTTAATCATACTCCATCCAGGCCCAGTTTAGTCCGAGTTCTGGCCTTTAAGCTAGTTCTTCTCTAATCCATTACTCACAAAAAAAAATCCCATTAAACATGTCATATGTGTGTGGCCTGTTCAAGCAGAATCGCGTTCATGTTTGTAATACTTCTGTTTTAATGTGACTCACATCTCCTCTGTCCTGGAAGTCTATCCTCAACTCTGTAAACAGACATGCGTCCCACCCCTCCACAGCGGGATCCCTTCTCTCCACGGCAATCCAGATTACAGTCTTCACCCCGAGCCCGGCGGGCACAGACCCGATTTCCACAGTGACACTCCGCTCCATACTCCAGCCCAGCATACCGGAACCCACTGCAAAGAGGACACAGCCTTCAAGGCATGGTTCACTCAAAAGTAAAAAAATAAGTTGTCATTTACTCTCAAAAGCCCTCATTTACCCTCAAGTTGTATGAGTTTCTTTCTTTCTGATAAATATTTTAAAGAATGTTGGTAACCGAACAGCTGATGATCATTGTACTTTTGTCCTTACTACGGAAGTCAAAGGGAATCATCAACTGTTCAGTTAACCACATTCTTCAAAATATCTTTTTATGTGTGTGTTCACCAGAGGAAAGAATACAGGTTTGGAGTAAATGATGACACAATTTTGGGTGAACTTTTGAGGGAATTTACATAGACATGCACATGCTATTCTATTGTATTCTGTTCTATTTTACATTGTTCTGTTCTGCTTTACCAGTCTTATCTCGTCAGAAATACTGCACTTCTGCGTTTAAGAATAAGGTGGATAAATGCATCAGAAAGTACCTGTTGGCATTTCCTAAACGAAGCAGCACATAATAATATTTTGAGCAGTGAATACATTTTTTTCTGACTTTTGAATATTCCAAGTTGATTGTTTTAAAATGGCATTTCTGTATTTGAAATGGCTTTAGTATTTATGTATTTTTAACACTCTTTCTCTTGCTGACTGTGACTCTCTGGATGAACTCCAGGTCAGTCGCGTCAGCCAGCTCACATTCTGCCACCTGCTTCTGTGGATAAACACTGAATGCATTCTTCTAAAAGAACAGGCTTTCTTTCATTTACTCTGTGTACCTTCTTTAAGACGTTACCTCTCAGAGCAGGTGTCCTGACACAAGGCGCTGGTCATTTTGCGGAAATCATAAAGAATGGTCCCGCCAAGTGCGTGCTCCGTTTCATTGTTTATAAAACATCCGATGTAGGTTCCTTGTTGAGAATGATTCAGAAACAATTTAGAATAACTATAAAACATCTCCAATTTAAGATGGTTATTTTATAAACCATTACCTTTTTGTCTGTCTTTCTTGTGTGACAGATTATGTTCAGAAGAGCTTTTCTGTTCTGCATTATCATGGAACCAGTGGCGTCTCAAATGCCTGATCTCCAGATTACGAGATATGAAGTGTTTTTGGTCCTTTCTGCTGTCTGACTGATCACGAGGTTGGTTCTCCATCACTTGGATGACATTCCTTCTGTACAACCACCTGGCAGCAGGTAGCTCCAGGGGTCTAGGTGGCGCTGGTAGTGAAGGTAGCGCCGCGGTATCTGTTTCTCTCTGAAATGTTAGCACACTGGAGCGCTGAAGCAGTAACACGCTTCCTGCCATGATGTAAGCCACACCCAGAAAAAACAGAAGCAACTGAGCCTGCCTTAAAAAGTGCTGTAGTCTGTAGAACGGCTTGGCCATTCTGGTTCAGACCATTCAGATGGATGTCAAACAATTATTTTACTTATACAGGACAAATAAATACAAGATTGTATATTCTAGGCAACATCCTGATCTTCATCCTTTAGAGATTTAGCTCCTGGTGTCTACAGCATCATGAGTTCACAGGACCTAAAATAAATAGAAACGGCTGTCAGGATGAATACAGGATCAGATTATTAAATAAACCAATGTTCCCCTTTAGATTCTAGCCATTTACTCAGATCTGAACAGTTAATATAAAAAAATAAGTGAACCACTTTTTTTCTGTAGATGCTGAGAAGGCTTGTTGTGACCCAGAAGAGGCTTCAGCCCTTTGGGGCTAATGAGCTGTTTTTGATGAATCGATTAGAGTCTGATTATCATTTTCCCGTTTGATTTATTAAACATGTTTGGAAAAACAAGAAAACTGTAGAGAACCTGCTAGCGGAAACAAAATATTTCTGAGGTATAAAAACATCTACAGAAGGAATCGCTGAATTGTTGGTGTGTCTTGTTCTTCATTATGCCTGGTGGTTTATGGGACGCGAGTTGTCTGTCCGTCGGAGTGATGGCTTGGAAGAAATTTCTGCCCGTGGGAGGGGAGAGCTGTCCATCCTGCTGAACTTCATGTCACAGATCACAGAGCTCATTCATATTGCAGACAGAGAGAAGATGTCCAGATTCATCAGTGTATAGTAAAGCTTATAAAGTAATGTGTCGGAGGAAATGATTTGTTATGCCAGAGTATTAGTAGGCCTATACTTTGCAACTGAAATGATCTCAAATCTGATTCTACTGATATTTGATTAGTTTAACCCCAAGGTCAATACAAGCTCAATGTTTATTACCAGAAAAAATCATTTTCTACTAAGGAAATATAAGTGTTACAGTGAGGCACAATGGAAGTCAATAACATACTGTAAATGTTAACCCTAATGTAAATGTTATTACTAAATTGCAATAGTATAGCCAAAAGATGTAAACAATATATATTTTAGCTTCAATTGGGCTTAACTTGGGTATTAATTGGGTGTTAAACCCAGAATATTCCTTAAAGGATGTAACAACTACTAGAGGATCAATCATTTTGACAGCATTATCTCCTAATATTTTCCAGATTTCCATCAGGACTACAAAATAACAGCGAAGCAGACAACATATGGCATTGCTTGTTTAAATTCATCATCCGCTCTGAAATACTGGACAGTTCGTCATGTAGAATCTGTGGAAAACGGTCTTTGCGCCAAGAGGATTCTCCAGGAAAATAGCACTTGTTTGTAGACTAGTGTTATATTTCTGCAGTCAATTGTGCAGCCTATAGAAATTGAAATAGTTTACATGCTGATTGAAACCCCTTTCTCTTCTTGATGGGAATCTGATGGTCAACATCCAAAACATGATGTTTATCAGCACATTATATGACAGGTTTTTTTCTTCTTCATCTTCTTCTTTTAGCTCATTCTGATTGGGTATTGGCACTTTATGCTGTTTGCTTAACACCTCACTCAGCATGTGTATTTAGAAATTATCTATAACCTATTTTAGTTTATATTTTAGTTTTGTGGTATGGGGTTGTTTATCTCTGCATCTGTTTGTTATATTAAAGCATAAAATGCAGTCTATTATTCAGACTATTTAGAGAATAAGTTGAATATCTTCGGTCTGCAAAATAAAAAGTAACATTCTCTATATGGTCATTTAAAATGCATTTTAATGTTAAAAAGAAGCAAAGTTATGACCACAAAACCGAGCCAATGTTCTTTTATTCGTCTATAAAACTTTCCAAGCGCAAACTGTCAATCATTTGAAAAGAAACTAACCTCAATGTAGTTTAAACATCTCTTACAGGCTACAGTATTGAGTTTCACGAACAGCTTCTTTAGTTTACATGGACTTTTGTTCATTTAGGTTTGAGATAATTAACTTGACGTTATTCTTATGAGCAAAACACAACGTTAAGTTAACGGTTAATATCAAACGTTAAGACAAAATGAACCGAGACTTCCATATGCTTTTTTAAAAATTAATACAGTACGATATTTGCCAGTAAATTATGCATAAGGCTGCGTTCAGATACACAGAGATAATTCGAGTATATACTAAGATAAGACTCGTTTACCTTTATGAGAGCGTGTAGCCTCAGATCAGGCGCGGATCTGTGCGTCTCGCTTCCACTGACTGGAGTCCGGTGATTCCTGACTGGAAATACTCGCCGGCTCTTCCCCGCTGCTTAACTCTATCCGTCGATTACAAAATCATGTTTTAATCGCATGTTTAACTACTTTATCTGTTTCTAAATCCTCTGCAGCTTTTGGACGACTTTTTTGTATCTGTACGTCCTTTTTAAGTCGTTGAAGAGAAATTAGAGAGAGTCGTGAAGAATATTCCCCGAATTAAAACGGCGTTGCTGTTCTCTGGTAATGTGTAAAACACGGACTGAACCACTGCGATTAGATGAGCTCATTACAGAGCAGCCGCTGATGTCAGGCTTTACAGACTCTCTGCCAGCACCAAAACAAGACACCAAATTACTATAAAAAGCCAACTTGCTTGTTTACACTTTATACTAATGTCTAATACGACCATTAACTAGGCTATAAGATTATAATGGTTCAAGATTATTTGAAACATTAATTTATGCTGTTTTTCCCCCCTGCACTGTAGCAAATGATTCGAGGTTGAATCTCCCAAAACCCGTTGAAAACATATTATATTTCATCCCAACCCCAAATTATATTTTGCATAAAGAAAATGAAACCTGTTTTTATTACCATTAGGATTTAAAAAAATTTTTTTTAGCATTGTCATGCTACAACAAAACACATTTCCAACAAATTCTCATTGCAAACAATTAATATTTATTTACTGAATAAGAATGTGTTGGAAATGTTATAGTTTGTATTGCCCTTACTTAATCATGATTTAAATGACAAATTCTCTATATTTTTCCTCCCACTCAAACACTTCAAGCTCTCAAAATGCCTCTTTGTACAGCATTACACAGTTTGATTAATGGTGATTTAATCACAGGCTTTCAAAATCATTTCTAAGCTCTTGGCCACCATTTTTTTTAAACCATATGTGGATTCTGTTCTCAAGACTAACAGAATACATTAAGTTTTTATTTGGACATTGGTTATTTGCTATGGAGATCTGTAATACCTCAGAGAGGGAGACTATGGCTCACTGATGTTGGGCTTTTGTGTTCCAGAGTTCCTTTGGCTCAGAGATCTGGCACTATCTGCGCTGCCGCTGCGCAGGACAGAGGCTTTGTTTTTGTGTGGACAGGAGAGGAGCCCATTCATCTGCAAAGATACATATTGTCAGAGACACACACACACACACACACACACACACACACACACACACACACACACACAGAAAGAACCCTTAAAAAGAAAGAGAGACATAAGCACACCTGTATACAGCTCATTGAGATGAATTTTCTTGACACTCCATCATACCTCAGAACAAAAAGAAGATAAACTTATGCATTCTGTCCCTATTGTTATTCTTATGCATTTGTTCTCCTCTATTCTATATACATACAGTGAAACTGTAAAAAATCATTGTAAAATATTTGAGCATGTTAAGAAGCCTTTGCAATAATGTGACATCACAACCAGTACTGTGTGTAAGAATCTGTGTCCGCCACATAATTATATTTGCTCATCACTCTTATAGCCACATTTTGTACATTCCATAAAATTGTCCTTGTTTTTTTTTAGATATTTAGAGTCATTTTGAGCAACCGTTATCTGTATGAGTGACTCATGTCCACTAGAGGCTTGTGTGCCTTGCACTCGTTTTGTTAATCTGTTTTTGAGGTTTGTCCCTCAGGAACACTGACTACAGAACAGTGTGCTATGTTTTCAAGTAATTATATTGCACTTATGTTCAAGGTCAGGGACCAATCGACCAGTTGATTCCATTTGGTCCTGGCGGCTTGGCCCAATGGGGAAAAACAGATTAAAATCTCTTGATAACCACACATTTAGGGGCTCCAGGCACAAACTGCAGATACAATCAGCTGCCCTGCACATCTCTCCGATGAGAGCCATATACACCCTAATTGTCTGTCTTTCTCTTTCTGTCTGACTTTCACATTCTCTTTTTTTGTGACCGTTTTATTTTCTTAGGCTGTTTGAAAAACAGCAGCTGATGTGACTTTCACAATCCGTCAAACAGAATTAGTGTTCAGGCATGCAAGAAATATGCAGACCATTTCCTGTGCACTTCTCATGGCTTAGACCTGGGTGAAATGATTAAACTCGATTTTTAAACATCAGAAATTATGAAAAAAAAAACTTTTTTTTCATGTTGACTCAGGCTTGCAAATGTGCTAATTTACCCTTATTCATAGATGTGTAAACCTTATTCCAGATGTCATAATCTATGTGAATTAATTCATACACAATTCTCATTTACTAAATAATGCAGAGAGTTCCTGTCCTGGATGCTGATTGGACAATAAAGCCTTCCAGTTGAACATAAATGCACAACAGAGTGCTTTAGTGCACTTTTTCAGTGGCATTAGTTCTGGAAGTTTTTTTTTTTCCCCGTTAGTGTATTATTTTCCCATAAGGATTTTAAAGAAGTCTACATTAAAGCCTTATAAGCCATAACCAGTTATGAGGTGAGTCACAACTCTACAAATGTTTATTTGAAGCAAAAACAAAATCAGAAAAAAGACAAAGGTACAGTACAAGACAGCTTTAGAGAAAGAAGTGCAATGAAGCATTGAATTACATACATTTAAAGACGATGGTGAAATATAAACCTATTAATTTAAAGTTGTTAATTTTATCTGTAAAAACAATATATTTTAAGTCTACAGCATCATGGGTAACATAGGTTTTCACCACAAATTCAGCTGTTAAACATGATTATATTAAAAATAGGTTGAAATAATGCAAACAGATGGCTTCAACAAAAGCATATTAAATGAAATAACAACCTCAGAACTCACAGTATGTGTCTTTATAAGACATTTTATAAGTGGTTTATAAGTTAGTTAAAAATCAATTTCCCAATAAATAGATGGAATAAAATGTCTGTAAACAAAGCTTCACTTTAGAACTGTTACATTTACCAAGCTTTACTTTAATTCATTCAAAGACCTGAAGTGACAATGTTAACACGGTGTTTTAATGATTTTATGTTGCTTTATTTCACCCAGCAACCCTAAGAAAAGAGCTTTTGTTGGGCCAGAGCTTTCCATGGACTGTTATTAAATGCACTTTTCAATCTTTTTCTTTTTGTGTCAGTTTTAATGCGTAAATCCCACTGTGAAAGACACCTTTCATGTTGATGTTTTGTCACAATGAACCATCTTTTTGAGTGCTCAAGTCTGTCTGCAAATGAAGTAAAAGAAAATTGTGAATAAAGCTTTTTTTAATGAGGGTCTGCTGTCGGGAAGCACCAGCCTCGCTAATGAACAGGCCAGCGATGAAGAAAATGCTATTAAATCACAGCACTGAATTACACTTCAGACTGCTGTCATAATGTATCTCAACACATTCAATAGCAGAGTGCTGGGATTGGTTTGGGAATCACCATAGTAAAATACTCAGATTTTCCTGAACCACTTATTTATCAGTGCACTACTGAAAATACAGCTGTATTTGTTAACAAAATGTGACATTGCACGATTCAACACGTAGTTCGATTCCTGATGGCAGTTCTTTTTAGAATCATATGTGTAAAGAACCAGTGTGGTCCGATTCCCAAACAAATGACTATGCTAAACCATAATAATGTGGATGTAGTACATCTGAGTTTATATAAAATATGCTTTTTTTTAACGATTACGATTCAAACCAAATGTAATACCTACTAGGCAGTATGCGAAGTTGGACACAGCTTGTGAGCCGTGTCTTTTTTAGTGAATCACAAGCCTACAATACAACCAGTGTAGTGTGATTCCCAAACGATTGACTCACATGATCAGGTTCTTTTTAGTGAATCAAACATGCACAGCATAGCCAGTAGTCCTCAGGAGTCCTCAATGGATGACTTCTCTGAGCTGGCTCTTTTTAGTGAATCATAAGTATAAGTACTTTCCCCAGTCAAATAGCTCTTATGAGTTGACTCTTTTCAGTGAATCAGAAACACACAACTAACAAATCAATGATACATATCATACAGATATTAATGAAATGGCTTTTAGTGCTTATTGCATTGTAGTTTGATCATCTGATTGTATTTTAGATTTCAGTTTTTTATTAGTGGTTTTCTATTGTTTTTGTGATGTTTAGGGTCAGGGGTTTGTTTTAAACCTGCAGCCAGACAAAATATACTTAGAAAGAGATAAAGGGATTTAACTTCACAGATTCAGAGATGTTCACCGGAGCTCAAACCAATGGAGAGAAGAGAGAGGGCTGACCTTTGTCCTCATTAATTCAGGTGAAAGAATGATTGCCAAAAGTGCAGGTTCTGTTGCATTGTAGAGCTCATCATCTGTGTTTTGGACTGGCTCTTCAGACAGACTGCCTTATGCATGAGAAAGATCCCTCTTTGTGCTCTGAGGGGTCCTGCTGTATGTGTCTCTGTCTCATCTGGATGGCAGTCATGCTCAGACTGCGTTTTATGCTCCTGAGGAGAAGCCTCAGGTCTTTCTATACACACACACACACACAGAGGCTTGTGGAAAATAGTGGCCTGGAATTCAAATGAACGTACAATAGAGCAGGCTGAGGCCTTTGGCCACTTCTAGTTGAATCCAATACAAGCAGTCCTTTATCTCTGCGGCATTTAAAAAAAATCAAACCTGACATTTCATGTGGGCTCCTGGGAAATACAGGCATACAAACAAAATATGTCATTAAAGTCAAGCAAGTAAACAATACCTAGAGCCAAGGTAATTTCTAATATCTGTGGGCATCAGCTTCCTTTTTCAAATGATTTGAGGACTTTCATTTGCATTTCTACTTTCTTGAACATGAATTTCTTAAAGGAATACTCTTCTAAAAACTGAACGTCCTGTCATTTATTTGCACGACCTCATGCTGTGCCAAATCCATAAGCTGTTTTCTGTGGAACAGAATGAAATTTATTGTTGACAATGTGTTTAACACCCAGTCAAGCCCTCTATTTGAGATTAGCAGTATGAAAACAGTAAGCTTCGTTGTGCTTGTGGCATACTCTTGGCTGGAGAGATAAAAGGCTCAAATGTTTTCCAGACGATTCTGTCTAGAGACAATGAAAAAAATAGTCATTTTCAGTTTCAATCTTTTATCCCCTTGTGTTTATTTTGATGCTATATTTTTCCTAGACTATCTTCAGACCAACAGAAATGGTGAATTTATTTTAGACTACAGATGGAAATTAAATAAAGCATCTAATGTGAATATTTGTAGGGGGGGGGAAATCTGTGGTTTGAGTTTTTTTATAAAAATGAAACCATCAAATAGAAATGTTCCATATACCGTAAGATTATGTCTGATTGTACAGACAGTTAATCAGTTAAGTATTATTGGTGCGTGGCAGACGATTAAATACCAGTCATTTAGGTAATCTAAGTTCTTTCCTGGTACAATCAGAGACTCTGACAGAGACAAAGTGAATCTGCTAAGTTTATTAGATGGGGAGAGAATGTCAAAGTAATGGAGGCCCAAAACAGAATCGACCACTTTCTTTACATCAGAGAGTTCTTAAAGATAAAGGATGGTTTTTTTTTCAATGGCTAAAATACATTTTAGTAGAAACATTGGGTCATTGGAAAAAGCTAATTATATTATTTTACTTCCTGCATGTTTTGCAGCACTATCAAAATGTCCAGTGAGCAACAATAAAAGCATGTTCCATTTTCCTAAAGACAAATGAATGTAAATGTTGCAGTGTACATATTGTGGCAGTTCGGAAATGAAATGCAGGCGCTAAAAGGTTAATACTCATGCTTGAAAACAATGTACTTCCTGGACAGTTGAACACTAACTTGTGCGATAATTTAACAAATATAAATGTGAGATAATATAAATGTAATATGTAATAAATGTAAATACATATAAATGTAATATAACTAAAGCAAATGTGAGATAAAAATGCATTTGCTGAAGCCACCATTGCATCTTAGCTTGCATCTACAAGCCTTTGAGCTCTTTCATCTAATGTCATGATTCGTTTTCATGGGACCCATACTGGAGCACTTCACATTGCAAGTGCAACACTACACCAGGTGAGCTACCAAGCAAGTTTACTTCACCAGAAGAGCCAAACATATGGCACTAGTTATGTGATGCAAATGTTAAAATGTATTAGCATACAAATCGTGCAATATGGTACAGCTGTTTTGAGGTCATCATCATAACATAGTATTGTGCAAGGAAACTGCAATCATTTATATAAAAATATTTTGCACAATGTAAGTAGAAGCATGTTTTCACCGTCATTTTTTTCTCCACAATTCTGTTTGATGTCATCAATGGTAAAATTGCCCAGTCTTGACTTTAAGCTTTATTAGGCTGACACAGGGTGTTTTTGGGAGCTGAGACAGTAATGAGAGAGCGCACGACTGGTTTACAGTTGTGCTGGGTAAATTGTAATTTTTTGTTCCTGCCTTTCTGAGTTTAATTGGCTTAGTTCAATAATGAAGTGGCATGAGAACAGCTCTGCGCATGAGTGCACTTCATTCTGTAATTGAGACATTTGTTTGACAGTGTGAGATCCCCAGGCATGTGGCATTCATACTCTTTTACTTTAGTGAAAGACAAATGATTGGCAGTGATGTCACTGGGTGCCATGAGCCATCGCTGAGCTGCTTATGCAAGTAATTATCGACGTGTAAAACGGCGTGTAAAAAGTTATGAATGTAGTGCCAAAGCTGTGGAAAATCTGCTGTGAAATGATCCATATATGCAGCACTGTGGGCAATCAACAAATGCTGAGTGTAAAATGAGGAAACATTTCAGATGTGATAAAGGAGTAGTTCACCCCCAAAAACATTAATCTAGTTATGCAATAAGACTGTGCTGTGTTGTGAATAAACCAATCTAAGCTCATTTGAAAAACATACCTCTACCTAGTACATTTTTTTTGTAAAGCTCCAAAATCGTACAATTTATTGCAGTTTCCAGATGAAATGAACACTGTTGGCAGTACAACACCAACAACTTTTATTTCTGTTCACACAAATTATGTTCTTGATGTCACAACACTTTAACCATAGTGCATGATTTAAACGAATACATTCTGACGTTTGCATCACATTACCAGCTCCATATGGTTTTTCTGATGTAAACTTGCTCGGTAGTTCACCTGGTAAAACATGAGTCACAATAAATAAGGTCAAAGACTTGTAGAATCAAGCTAAAATCACACGGTTGCTTCAGCAAATGTGCTTTTATCTCATATTTGCTTTTGTTAATCTTATTAGTTAGGTTTAGGGTAGAGTTTAGTGTACATATTTTCAAACCCCGCATTAACCTTTTAGTGCCACTCACCAGACAATTCATCAACTAACTGCCACGCATAACAACCAATGCAATAAAACCATGCCAGAATCACACTCAGTGCCGATCCTAGACTTCTGGGGGCCCTACGCAAAACTGTGTCTGCGGCGGTGGGGTGGGTGCTGTGGAGTGGGGTATGAGTGGTTATGAACGAATGAATGAAACGCATTTGTCCGTGTTTCACTCCGTCTCGAATCGCGCTCGCGGAAAGAGCTTGAGAAACAGTGTCTCTTCCGCGGCTCGGTATGCTTTCAATTCGTTTTTTTTAATCTCGAGCAAGACTGTACGACATTCACATTACATGATTTGACTGATATTTAAGTAGAAAGGGCAACCGCGCACCGCATTAAAAGAAAGGATCATTCATGTTTTCATAACCGCTGGCCAAATTCAAAAACGAAACTAAAATTAAATCATCTTTTCGAACAAGGGGGCCCCCTGGTGTTTCGGGGGCCCTACGCATCTTGCGTATTTTGCGTATAATGAGGATCGGCTCTGATCACATTCATCTGTTTTGGGAAAAATGAACATGCCACACACTAGACATTTCACTTTTGAAAGTTGCGAAACATACGAAACATTGTAATATCAGAAATGTCACCATGTCACATTTTTCCAAAGAACCTAGGTTGCAACCAGCTTACGAAATACACTGAAATCCTGCCTTCTGAAATCTCATTCATTTTTTTGCTGAACTATCCCTTTTATATGACAGTAAAAGTGTGGTAATTTTGCCAGTGATAGTGAAGCCAATTGTTATACTCTTGAGTGTGAATCAGACCTCATGCATCTTCAGTTCTGCACTTATTCTTCTTGGCTGCTTCGACTGTGACCTTGGATCAGAGGATTGAATGACATAGACATGACACAACTACCTGACAGACCTGTTCTCTCTGATTAATGGCCTCATATTGAGGACAATGTAGAAGATGGACACCAGTGAAATGGCAAATGAACTTGCTGACACGCACACACTCTTGTTAATGTTATATTGATTTACTGATACTATGTGCACTTCAATTAAGAGATTACATTACTACAGAAATTCAGTACTTGGAACAAGAAAGTAATGGTTAATAGAATGCATGCAAGTAAGAACAGAATAAAGCAAATTACAAATGAACATAATTATGATTTGCAGATGCTGTTTATTCCAGAAATTTTTTTGTTCAGTTTTTAGTGCAAGAGCAAAAAGAATAAATAATTTCTGCTGTATGTTTACAGCAGTTTGGCTGGACACGTAGCTGAAGCCCCAGGAGAAAAAGATATGGTATCGTCTGCTCTGTTGTTGTAGTTTTCTCATCTTAGTGAAGCCATCGATCACATAATCCATTTTAGCCATGAAAGAAGAGGAACCCGGGTCCTCTGATAGCAGCTACTGATTGATTATAGCTCATAAATCCAATGTTATGACAAGCAGAACAGATAATTCACATGTGTGATTTGTGCATGAGCCATATGGGGGTAATGTATGACCTCTGTTATCTCCAAGAAGTAGCCACAGCCAACCCTGTAACGCTGGTTTCTGACATTATACAGCATTTAGACAGATGTTGAGACTACAGTCATCCATTACAGAGAAAAATCCATGGAGTGACGAAGAAGAGCAGCACCTGAGATTATATTTCAACTTGTGTTTATACGGTGTTTCCAGTCGCTCTGCTGGTTTTGTTACTGGTTTTATCGGTTTGGTTTTTGGTTTCACCTGTTATGGCTACTTCATTCTTTTTTAAATCTCAGATTTCAGTAAATAAAATTATATGAATGTATATATAATCACGAAATAATTATTTATTATATATCTCTCTGGGATACTCAATCATGATTGAGTAAAATTATAAAATAGTTTAAACTCCGATCAATATTTCATGTGCACACATTTATTTGAAGAGGAGCCCTTTACATTTAAAGGAACAGTACACCCTAAAATTAAAAATAGCTGAAAATGTACTCACCAATGAAGCCTTTGCAGTGAATGGGTGCCGTCAGACAGCTGATAAAAACATCACAATAATCCACAAGTAATCCACATGGCACAAACTTCCATCACTATTTTTAATGTTTTAATTTTAAAACGTCCATAAAGCCGTAATAATTCTTCCTCCAGTGAAAAAGTCCATTCCCTGTTGTCCTCTCACATCAAAATCCACCAACATATTTGTTTAGAACTGTTTTTTTTTTTTGCTTGTAAACTGTGTTTGATCAGTTATTTCTCTCCTGATTTAAATTAAATGATTTTTTTCACTGGTGAAAGCATTATTATGGATAAGAGGACTTGTATATTAGCCGGAAGCAAAGGTTTGAAGTTAAAAATGCCTTAGGGATGGATTAGTTTCTCTTTCTCTTAAACGTAGCTTTTCCTTTCACAAGATTAATTAATTAAAAATTAATTAATTAATTGATGGACTGAACTATTCCTGAAAACCCTGTACATTTAAACTGTGCTTTGGCCATAGGCCTTGTAATATCAAGTAACTTGCATTTCAGGCAGTCTTTGGCAAGTTTTATTTATTTGTTTATTTAAACAAATGTTTAAAACAATGCAAGCACTACCATACCAAATTTCAACTGGGTATTAGTATATCAGATTCAATCTCCCATAATTCTTCGGCTGTCAGGGCGGCAGCGCTCTAATCTCTTTGCATGCAACCACAGTTTTCATTTTATGCCTTCGTGGAACTAGCTATAAATATTTTCCATCTCACTTGCCTTTTTTATTAAAGGAAATTTGATTGGCTGAAGGTAGAGTTTATTAAAACTGTATTTCCTCAGTCATAACTGTACAGCATTTCCAGCGATTGTGACACATGCTGTTATTCTTTTTCATTCTTATTCTCTTCTTTGTTGTCCTTCATGATTCAATCACAATGGGCTGCTGGGATGTTTGCAGCCGCTGTCCCACACAGTGATGGGAGTTCATGAAAGTTGTCAGTTATGACTGATAATCCTCTCATGCCCTTTTCCTTTCCTAAAGAACAGCCTTCATGCTGTAGTGACAAAAACACAGTATTAAAAGTGAAAAGGCTAAATTCCTCTGAGAGAGCCCAGCTCTGCTAAACAATCAGGGACAAAATCACAGACTAATGACTTATCACGCTTTGTGACAGCAACTATTAAGATGCGTATTTGCAGTGTGCTGAACATTGCGTGAATCTGAGTCCCCGATTATCCATTCAAATGGTCCTGCCATAATACTAATGAGGGCTCCTATAATTAGCATCCACGCTGAATGCCAGGTTTGACATCTTCTTTCACAAAGTGACAAACTCACTGAGCTGCCTGACAAATAATAAAGTCTAATAATTTGCATAATTCATTTAAGCCACGTCACAAACTTGCAGTGTAGACAGCTTTGTTGATTTATAACAGGAGCAATTAAGATCTGTTCTGTCTCGGTGTGTATATGTATGTAGTATGTACAGTATGCATGTATATGTGATGCTAAATTTATATTTTCCACTCAGCTGTGAAAAACTCACATATCATGACAGATTTTATTTTTAGTTGATGATTTGTATGTCTTAGATATAATTGTGCATGTCATCATTCTTATTCAATTTAATCCATGTATCATTTTACAATTTCTAATAACGTTACCGAGCAACTGTCAAAAACTCGCCAAAGTCAGTTTTTAACTCTAATTTGACGCTTGACAATTGTTTTGGACCCTGTACCAAGAGTTAAGATGACCCTTGTTTGACAGTTTCAAGTGAGAAAAGCCCATAAGACTCAATTATCCACAGTCTGTCCTCCTCAACTCTGGTCCAGTTCATTCTTCCCACTCACTTTTCATCTTTTTGCTGTTCATTACTGTCTATTCATCTTGTTTCCCCATCCATTATCTGATGTTTCCTTCCTTCTATATTTGTGTGCAGTAGACTATATCTATGCCTGTGGTTTGTTGATTAGCCTTGACAGTGATGTTATTGTTTTGATTATTTATAACTTTATCAAAAATTGTACAGTCTGTTGAACAGCAGGTAATATTTTTTTTGTCTTTGATTTGTGAAATTTTTTGTCAATATTGGGTTTGTTTGTAGATAAACTCTAATTTTTGTTTTTATAATGAGCTGTTATTCAGACTGTTTGTGAGCTGTGTGCTATTTAGGGGTTGTTTGTAGTTATATGCTGGATGCAGCATCTTGTGCCATGTTTGATTTTTCATATTTAGCATGTGCCAAAGTCTCATGTGTGGTTCTGTGCCATATGTAGACACATTTAGGCATTCAGTGTGTCAGCATGAAAAATCTGCATGACATTTCATGTTCTATTAATGAGCCATGTTCTGTGACAGCGTCTAGAAGGAAACTGGCCTTCGTTAAAAATGATCTGTGATTTCACCTGCTGCAGAAGTGGTGTGCCCTTCACAAGACACCATACAATATTTTTACATATTGTGTATAATTAATTAGTGCTGCCAAGGTCAGCTTCTCTTTTTCTATTGCTAATATAAACCCCTAACCTATTTGTAACGTTCCTACACCATTTGTGCTGCATACATGAATGATACCTCAAATTTAGCTTGGATTGGATAAGATTTTTTGCTTGGATTGCATACGATTGGATATGATTTTTGGCTGGTAGACAATAAAATGAATAAAAGATCAAATTTCCAGTCTGAAACATTTAGTCTGAGGTTGAATTACCCCATTCTAACTGAGAATCTTATGATATTTGTTTAGTTAGCTTGATGATTTCAGTTAGATTCTCATTTAGAACATTGAACAACCTGGAAACCACCTAAAAAGCCTAGTAACCATGTGGCAATGCTGTGACAAACATTGAAATACTGTAGCATCGTAGTGGTGAGTTTTGCATGGGCAAGCAACACAAAAATAACATATTAAATATAGGGCAGTTAGTAAGTCATTTTCTCTGCCACTTAAGACTCAGTATACCAGCTTGGCAAACATCATCTCTCCTCTCAGAATCTAAAAACTGTTTCAGCTGTTAGCAGTAGTATAGGGACATCGAATGGCCATTCGTATTTCAGGAACCGTTTTTGTTTTGTTTCCTTCAAAGGAACCACAAAGTTTCAGATTTAGTGGCTCATTAGGGCTTCTGAGAACAGAATCAATGAATGAGACATGTTGTGTTGTTTACTGGGAGCATGTTGTCAATAAAAGAGCAACAATTCTAAATTCATGAACAAGCTGTGACCATAAATGTTCTAATCAATGCAGAATGCTTATTTCAGGAACGACACAAGCTTTGTTTTTCCTTTGGTTGAACATTTTAGCTCTATTTTGAAACCTAGTGAGCTCCGCATTCAAAGCGCATCAGACTCTTGAATCAATACGGGTACTAGAGGAATGATGCAGTGCTCGAATATGCATAACCATACAGTGGGTACGGAAAGTATTCAGACCCCCTTAAATTTTTCACTCTTTGTTATATTGCAGCCATTTGCTAAAATCATTTAAGTTCATTTTTTTTCCTCATTAATGTACACACAGCACCCCACATTGACAGAAAAACACAGAATTGTTGACATTTTTGCAGATTTATTAAAAAAGAAAAACTGAAATATCACATGGTCCTAAGTATTCAGACCCTTTGCTCAGTATTTAGTAGAAGCACTCTTTTGATCTAATACAGCCATGAGTCTTTTTGGGAAAGATGCAACAAGTTTTTCACACCTGGATTTGGGGATCCTCTGCCATTCCTCCTTGCAGATCCTCTCCAGTTCTGTCAGGTTGGATGGTAAACGTTGGTGGACAGCCATTTTTAGGTCTCTCCAGAGATGCTCAATTGGGTTTAAGTCAGGGCTCTGGCTGGGCCATTCAAGAACAGTCACAGAGTTGTTGTGAAGCCACTCCTTCGTTATTTTAGCTGTGTGCTTAGGGTCATTGTCTTGTTGGAAGGTAAACCTTCGTCCCAGTCTGAGGTCCTGAGCACTCTGGAGAAGGTTTTCGTCCAGGATATCCTTGTGCTTGGCCGCATTCATCTTTCCCTCGTTGCAACCAGTCGTCCGGTCCCTGCAGCTGAAAAACACCCCCACAGCATGAGGCTGCCACCACCATGCTTCACTGTAGAGATGGTATTGGCCAGGTGATGAGCGGTGCCTGGTTTCCTCCACCATACCCCCCGTTAGATTAAGGCCAAAAGGTTTCTATCTTGGTCTCAATCAGACAGAGATCTAGTTCGCACATATTGGAGTCCTTCGTGTTTTTTAGTCAAAAACTCCATGCGGGCTTTCATTGTCGTGGGCACTTAGGAAGTCTTCCGTCTGCCACTCGCCATAAAGCCCCAACTTGTGGAGGGCTGCAGTGATGGTTGACTTTCTACAACTTTCTCCCATCTCCCGACTGCATCTCTTGAGCTCAGCCACAGTGATGTTTGGGTTCTTCTTTACCTCTCTCACCAAGGCTCTTCTTCCCCGATAGCTCAGTTTGGCCGGACGTCCAGCTCTAGGAAGGGTTCTGGTCGTCCCAAACGTCTTCCGTTTAATGATTATGGAGGCCACTGTGCTCTTAGTAACCTTAAGTGCAGCAGAATTTTTTTGTAACCTTGGCCAGATCTGTGCCTTGCCACAATTCTGTCTGTGAGCTCTTCGGGCAGTTCCTTTGACCTTATGATTCTCATTTTCTCTGACATGCACTGTGATCTGTAAGGTCTTATATAGACAGGTGTGTGGCTTCCAATCAGTCCCAATCAGTAGAATCAAACACAGCTGGACTCAAATCAAGGTGTAGAACCATCTCAAGGATGATCCGAAGAAATGGACAACACCTGAGTTAAATATATGAGTTTCACAGCAAAGGGTCTTAATACTTAGGACCATGTGATATTTCATTTTTTCTTTTTTTAATAAATCTGCAAAAATGTCAACAATTCTGTGTTTTTCTGTCAATATGGGGTGCTGTGTGTACATTAATGAGGACCCAAAATACGCATCAAGTAAAAAATTTACTTAAATTATTTTAGTAAATGGCTGCAATATAACCAAGAGTGAAAAATTTAAGGGGGTCTGAATACTTTTTGTACCCACTGTTTTAAAACATAAAATGCAGATTTTGTTGCTGTTTTTTTTGCTTCTTTATATCGGTACAGTATATTTCAGTATAATAATCTTATATGTAGACAATACAATATACAACAAAATATTTAATATATAATATCATCAATTTAATAATGAAATCATTCATGAAATATATGTATGTATATATGTGTGTGTGTATGTGTGTGTTCTGAATGACTATATTAGGAGTAAGTGTAATTAAGTTGTCATAATTCATGACAGCTTTCAAAAAGTCAAATATCTAGTGAGCTAATGTCAGAAATCAGTGGTATCTGTAATAAGAAACTCGTTGTGTTTAACTGCAGACGTTCTGCTCATGTATGGACCCATCTAATGAGTTAATGGTGTGGAAATGCTAATCATACCTCAAGGTGGCAAACTTGTCTTAATGATACAACCGTTTCTCTCCGACTCTAATTAAAAGGCCATCGCATCTGCTTCATTAGCCGTGGAAGGCAGAAATGAGGTAACTGATATGTCACTCTTGGGTTATCAACTGAAAGCTGGGGGAAGGACAATAGAGGTCTTGGCTCCTTGATTTCAGCATCTAACATATTCATATGCACACTTCTCTAATGATCGATACAAACATCTCCAGGATGAAATTATGGACAGCTGTCTGTCTGTTTCAGTCTTTTTTGCACATTTAACACAGAATAGAGATGAACTGAGCAATGAAACTTTTTAATAAATGATAATAGAATTAAAGCAGGCCCTGTCATAAGGAAAAGGCAATTATATAGTATTTGATATATACTGTAGTGCAAAATAAATATAGAAATTATAGATTGTTTTATGTTGTGTATTAGTCTCTCAATTTTCTTTCAATTAGTCTCGCAATATTAGTTTCTTAATTTTAAAGCCACTGTGGGAAGGAACTCAAATAAAAAGTTTCTCAAATGTTGTTTTTCATCTCTGAAAAGTCCAGAGGTGATCCGTCTTTTTGACACTGACTCAGTTTACCTGTAATCTTATCAGTCCGTTTTTCCTTCCAATTTCATTTGGTCTTTGACTTTCAATTTTACTGACTCAAAAATGTCTTGATTAGTTTAGTGAATTTGATTAACCTGAGCACCAGCCTGAGCTGCTGTTTCTTTCATCCTATTGCACTTGTGCTGTGAATACTGCTATTAAATGTTTTAAGGACATGCTCAGAAAAAGGTACCA
The DNA here is from genome assembly GCA_018155175.1 of Sinocyclocheilus anophthalmus. Lineage (NCBI taxonomy): Eukaryota > Metazoa > Chordata > Actinopteri > Cypriniformes > Cyprinidae > Sinocyclocheilus > Sinocyclocheilus anophthalmus. Next base: position 59,152 of record JADLZN010003582.1, on the reverse strand, counting down.
TTTGTGTGATGTATGATTCTCATACTGATATAATTAATGGGATTCTGAATATAGTCATGATTGATTTTAATTCCCCAATGGTGGTCCTCCAGGGTCTGTGTTGGTTTCGGCCTTGGCCTTGAGACAGAGATTAGAATATATGAAGGTTCAGCAGTAACCTTTTCAAATAAAGTGATAAAAATATTCATCTCATTTCCTGAGAATGACCCTTTTCTAAGTCCTGCTGTGAATACTAGTTTTAAAGAGCCAGAAAGGCCCATACAAACCCCTGTGTCAGAGATGAGATGTTAATGAATGCGTCTGAGCTGTGATTAGACTCTGACAACATTCATAGACTCATTTAATTAATGTTTGGATGAGAAGTTTGGCATCAGTATTGCTACCCAGCCACAGAATAGTGTGGTTATCTTTATCATCAATGTTTGTGTGTACCTGTTGTGGCATTTAACATGTTTAGTAAAGGTTATCCAGACAGATAACATGCTTTAATGTTTATTCCTGGAAAGGCAAGAGCTTGACAGGGTACTTGATGATGCAAAATAATTCAGTTTGTGAACAAAAACCCTGCTTTTAAAAACATACCAATATATGTGAGACTCATAACTTATCCAGAACACAATCTGAAAGAGTTATTTGTTGTTTAGATTCAGTAAATCTGTAATCAGCTTTCAAAATGGACATGATCTGACCTGGTAGGGATGAATTTTTCAATCTAAAACGACTACAAGATTAATACAGACGGCGATTATGATTAGCTAATAAAACAGATGGCTTTTTAACGCACATACAATGATCATTTTCATTAATGGTTATGTGATAACAATACTGAACTGCTGGGATTTGGGTGTTTGAAAGTGCCAGGCTTGCACTGATGTCTTTGATGAGTGAGATTTGCATGTTAACATGAGATTGATTCATTAACTGATGCTCATGCTGATGAGAATCTCTCTCCACGGGTCCATTCTCTCTTTGTGTCAAACTCTTCCAGCGGTGCGAGAAGAGCGCTGCATAGAAAGGGGATTTCAAGAGGATTGTGTAGCCTGCCATATTTATGTTGGTGATTACAATTTTTTTATTTTTTTTTTATTTTTATGAACACCACATCATTGGCACTATAAGCCCCCTGATGTGTGAATTTCCGTAATTCATGCCATCAGTCTCTATAATAGAAAATTTAATGTTTGAAACAATTTTATTTATAAAAACAACAATGAATCTTTGTTTCTGCATATTGTGCAAATAGTCTGAAATTCATATAACCCTCAGATTAAACCAAATACTAGCCCTCAGAAATTCAGATTGGGAAAAAACACTGTAAAATAATCTAAATCGTAATGTTGGGATCTACCCAAATACAGATTCTTTTTGTTTTTCTTCACAGCAGAGTCTGTATAAAGGGGTCAAAAGGTCAAGGCTATGGTCTGATAAAACCCAGTCAGTTTTCTTTGGATAAATTGATTTTCATGCAGATCAGCACTGAGGTTTATTGGTATTTTTTGTCAGAACTATCTGTCTGCATGAAAATCAGTTTATATAGAAACCTCAAGTACAAATCCAAGAGATGTTTGAGACTGAACTGATGAGATAAACTGGAAGAGATTATATAAGAGTTTAGGATGAGGAAAGGGGCAATGATGCGGAAAAAAGAGTAATATGATGAAAGAGAGGAAGCGAGAGACAGCACTTGACGTGGACAGAACTTGAGGGGCTGAATTTCTCATAATCCCTGCAGTGAGCAAATTCAACAGAGCAGACAGCAGAAATCACTGCAGAGATCAGTTATTGCACTTCCCAGGCCTGACACTCAAAGCTGTGTTAACCGCTGACATTTAACTCAGTATGATAAATAAACAAATGCTCAGGGGATTGTGGGAAATCCTGATTTTGTCTAACTGTGGTGAGTATAATATTTCTGCCTAGGGGCTCTGTAGGAGAAAGCTATCTGTAGCATTCCAATAGACCTCAATTGCAGTTGCGTGATGGACACAATACTGATAGTTTTGCTCATGCACACTCCTTTCAAAGAATATTTAAACCAGTCAGCAAAGCCATAAATGTACATTAATTTCATGCTTTTAAGAGCAGTGGAGAAAGTTTTTTTGGCAGTAGAATGAGGTGTTCCTTTAGCTAATCGCTTTGGATGAATGCAGCTGCCAAAAATGTAAAATGTACATGTTGGTGGGGTAGATTTCAGCTTTTTCTTTTTCTTAGGTGAAAGTATAGGAAATTTTTTTCAAGGTTTTATTTACTTTTGCTGCTTTTCAGAAGGCTTTTATGTAAATATTTTATTGTTTCACCTTAGTACTGCTCCCTGACTTATGAAAATATATCATACAAATAGGATTTAATTTAAATTTAAATATGCGTTGTGATGAAAATGATACATTTTTGAAAAATGTATGATTGTCCCATGTTTATGATGTCAATTCCACCACCCAGAATATTTTACAACAGTTTTATACTGAATATTTTTGTGTGTGCATCATATCTATTAAAGCTATAATTTTGTCAAATTATGCAAAAAGAGTGAAAATGTGATGTAATTGTGTGTATTTATAATAGATAAAAGGTTAGCTATGAAATTAGTGAGAGCAAAAACAATGAGTCTACTATTTTATTCCAAAATAAAACCATTTTCATCACAGGATGCTATTAATCCCATAAAGTCTACTTTATCATATTTGACCATATTATACACAATCTACATGCATTCTGTTATCTGACTGATACTTTTTTTTAGCAAGTATAGGCCTTTTAGTAGAATTCTAGAAACCCCCTTCAGGTGTTTTTTTGCTATGAAATCTTTACTGATATTTTTATGTAAACTAAGGAATAAATGTAAGATTTTTAGTATTATTTCAAGAGGAAAACTTTTTCAGATATGGATAATCAAGTTTACATAATTTTTTATCATAACCATGTTAAAGTGATCAAATATGATACCTTAGGGTTTTGAGGAACATTTATTTGTACATTTCTCATTGTATTGCATTGCATTATATGAAAAAAAGAGCTTTGATCATAAAACTAAACATTTAAATATCATCTTACTAAGACATTATTGGGAGATACAGTGTGAAAACTGATGTGTATTGTGTATGCATTTTATGTAAGTAGTTTTATACTATAATGAAAATCTCACTGACTTATGTTACAAGCTTACAGTACATCTCAGAATTCCATCTTACTTCGTGGTCATACAAATTAAATATCAGCAACAGTACCAAATTGTATATATTTACTCTGTTTGAGCCTGTGAAAAGATGGTTTTTTTTCCCTCCTCAAATGTGAGTCATATTCTCGTACCAAACATGATATCCGACCAATATAGCAAAGAAAAACTATGCCAGGTTGATATGTCAAAAATTCAAATGTCTTGGTGATGTACAAGGTTAGCACACAATCACATGCAGTGATTTGGAAAGCAGTTGTACCCAGTGATGGTGTTCTGTACCACTGCGGTGGGTATGTGGGATGATGTAAGGAGGCGATCACAGCATTATGACAGAATATCCAAATGAACAGCACATACTGACCACACTGGCACATCAACGTACACTGTCCAGACTTGTTCAATAATGCTTCTACTGAGGTCCAAAAAACCAATCTGGGTCCTGAAAGTGCCAGACCAATCAAAAGGTCATAAACTAACTTGCTTATAACGAGTTAGAATGGCATACAGTTGGCCTGTGTGTGAATGTGTTTTCCCTCATTAGCAAGCAGTAGCGAGGTACACGGTGGCACGTACTCTGCCATCCTCTCCTTATCTGTGCTGGGTCTGGGCAGTGCTTCCCGCACTTTCATGGAACCCCAGTACCTATGGCAGGCGTCATGGTGGGCGTTTACAGGCCGGCAAATGGCCTGGCAGATCAGGGGGTTGAGTGGTGCGCTTATTACGTGCCAACGCTGTTATTGTGCATGGATGACTCACTGGATTAAATCTCTGCATTACAAATGCTATAGTTCATTCATGGTCTGACTTGCAATAGGAAGCACTTAAATCTACCATTAAAACTGCATGTCTCGGCATTATGGAAGCTTGTTCACTAGGATAAAAATGTAAAAATTAACTAATTGTTACTTTTCCCTTACATCTGAGTTCATCTCACAATTGATGTATATATTTGATTTTGTGCAATTGTGAGCTGTTAGTCAGAACTGCAAGATATAACCAGAATAGCAAGATATAAACTCACAATGGCAAAAAAAAAAAAAAAAAAAAAAAGACACTTGGTTTTTGGGGGGAAAAGATTACAAGTCGCAATTATTTTTGCAAAAAAAATAAGTCGGAATTGTGAAGTGTATGTATCAGTTTATGTCTTGTGGAGGAGTTTGTCTCGATTTTTTTTTAAAAATCCGATTGCGGAAAAAAGTCAAAAGGCTGAGGGGAAAAAAAAGTCCCCAATACATCTTTTTTTAGCCTATAGAGAAACGGGCCTCATAGCTGGTTGTATTGTGAATTTTTTTTATTATAATTTTTTTACATGGTTTTTACTACGCAATCTTATATTTTAACCCTTCCTGTTCAAACATTGTTCTGCTAAAAGTATGTGCATGCGGATTCTTCCAGTGAAGTTAAACTCAAGCACAATACTTTAAAATGATGAGCACTGCAAAAGTAATTGTAGAAATGTGAAGCATATTATTTTATAAAAGCACTTTCCTACAGTAGTCAACATTTGAAGTGGATCAAAACCTTTCATCAAAGTTGTCCTATAACCAAAATACCCGTTCTTGTCTTAGGACAACTTTGATGAACTTTTTTGATCCACTTCAAATGTTGACTATTTAGCTGTAACATTATCATGTGATAATTGAGGATTCCAAAAAAAGGAATTGAGGCATTATTAAGGCATTATTTCTAAAAGTGCATGTAACTTTTACAGGAAAGGTTAATAAGCAACTTTTTTTTACTAATAATGGCTAATAATAAAAGATTCTATTTTGTATTATGTTAAAGTCCTGCCTTTGTCCAGTCTGCACAAATAATGTGCTGCCCTCTAGTGTCCAAATGCTTCCATTGAGCAGGTGATTATTTTACCTGCTGCGATTTACAGATCTTCATCTGACAGATATGACAAATGCATTGGATCAAATGAGCAATGTCCGGATTGACGGGAAAGATTTGCTCACCGCAGAAAAAAACACTGCTGATGTGTTCAAATGAAGCCTGACTGGCCTGCTGCCACAATCACTATCACTCAACACATTCATCGTCAACGTCAGTCAGCACGTTTGGCGTGAGTCAGGGATTTCCATGATTCATGTCTGTGGATGAAATAAGAGGAAGACAATCAATCCGTCCCTTCCTCTCTCTCACCCTCATTCTTGTTTGTGTAGCCCGATCGGACACACCTGCAGGTCTCCCCATGAAAGTCCCCGCGCACCATCAGTCGCCACGGGGCTGCCGGAAAGAGACCAAGGGGGATTTTCTCTCTCTCTCTCTCTTTGGGTAGAGCTTGCACTTCCTTCCTGTGAGGTCATAAATCTGTCCCCAAGCACATGCTAATGGTCTAATATTAACAGTGTTTAGATTGATCTACTCTGAGGATGGCCCTCACCTGAGGGTCCCACTCATATTTCAAAAACTATATTCAAACATTTACTGTACCTCCACTATTCTTCGCTAGTGGAATGATCTTTACATATCCACCCGAACAGGCAAGTCCCTCACCTTTTCCATCAGCGCTTGACTGAATTATTACATTTATTTCATATTTATTTAACAAGAACAATGGACAGTCCATGACTGCCTCAGAATTATTAAAAAGGGACATATGGCATTAAAACATTCATAGATAAATAACAAAAAACATCACACTTAATGTTTTAAAATATATTACGAATACTAATAATACAACTACAAGTAAGCTGCACTGATACATAGCTAAAATAAAAGGGTGTAAATAAAAAAACTGCCAGCTTGAAAACTAGAGTGCATGTTGATGCATTCTAAAAGTATTAGCATTGCTATGTATTAAGAAATATTTTTAAAAATAATATAAAAAATACTTTAACTGTTTGTATTTTTTTCTCTATTTTAGTGAGTACTAAAACATTTTTCAACTAAAAAACGTTTTTATCAATTGAGCAATTTTGTATTTTAGCAATTACATTGATGCATGGTCTATATAATAAAAAATATATATTTAAAATAATAAAAAAATACAAATGATGCTTTTCAACTTTTTCCTCTCTGTTTTAGCTTGTACTACTCTGAGCAAGCTTGGAAGCTTTGTATTTTAGCACTTTTCATGTTACATGCTTACAATCGATTTGTGTATTGCTTTTTTTTTTAAGTTGCTTTGGATAAATGTATATGCTTAATGAATAAATTCTAAATGTGAAAATACAAGGAAAGCCATTTGAGATTGAAAATAATATGGTGTAAATCATTCTGAATTAAGTTTAAATGATTTGCTTAATAAATACTGAAAATACTAATGTGCACATAAACTCATCGAGACTAAAGCATGAATGAGATTCCTGCTAAACCGTGCTACGTCAGAATGTTTTTACACCCTGTTATGAAAAGAATGAGCAGTTCATGCAAGATCAAAGCTCCATTTTTCAAAAATGAGTAGAAGGGAACAGACTTTGTCTTTGCATGCACACAAACACATAATGCACTTAATCGCTACCTACGTAAACAGAAATGTTCTCTAAATGCTTAACTTTGGCATGAAGATGAGTCAGTGTGTTACTGTTTTGCATATTTTATTACAAAGGTGAAATGCAAACATCTAAATGCACAAGTAGATATTTTTTGTACAAACGTTTCTTTTCCTCTGTTTACTAATGCAATACTTTTGCAAATCACATATAATTTGCTCATTACATATACATTTCTCTTAATGCATTTAACACTATTTGTAATTACATTCAAAATATATACAATGTTACCAAACGATAACCAGAAATGCACCTGTTTACAGGTGTTGGCAGTGATTTTTCTCAGTTCTCTCAGTCTCAGGAGTCCTGGTGCATGAGTGTGTATCACAGTGTGTTGTAGCAGTGCTGAGGCCTGTTATAGGTAGCCCATGTGCCAGGACAGAGGGAGCGTCTGCAGTGGTTCCCCATAATTGTCCGTATGATTTGGGCCATAAGAGCCCCAAACTCCTGGCTGATATGCTCCAACATCACTTATCCGTCCATACCTGGATGAGCTTGCCATATCGCTAGAAGGGTAAACCTGGGCGTCAGGAGAGAAACACGGGTAGTGAGGGGACGGCGGACAAGCGGGGCCCGTGAAAGTGTGTTGCTCTGAGGACAGTCTGTGCAAGGGGTTTTGTATATGATGGCTGACCGGCTGGTGCCAGGATAGGAAGCTCTGGGATTCGAGGCGGACAGGAGGCGACGGCGACGGCTCCTGCCACAAGCCACCAGGCTGACCGTGACACTCAATGGGGCTGCAGGATTTCCCCACACTTGCTGGTGGGTTGTTAGTGAGGAAGACTGACAAAGCCGAGATCCGATTGATGGCCCTCTGGAGCGTGGCGATCTTCGACAGCCGCTTTCCTCTCAGGTCGTGATGCAGAGCCACCCGGAGCGCGTTGAAGGCCTGGTTATAATCCATGATGCGCTTCCTCTCTCTCACGTTGGCCGCCACTCTGCGTGCTTTGGAGCGCACCGGCCTGCTGCGTTTCTTGCTCTGTCTCTCTTCTGGCTCGCTTAGGGCACTGTTGGGGTAACAACTCGTCGAGCTGCTGCCGTCACTGCTGTCCAGCTCCTCGAACCCTTGAAGTCTCCCGTCTGGTTCCTCCTCTGAGAACTCTGAGCTGGTGAAGCTGCCTCTGCTTGCCATGGAGAAGCCGCAGACTGTTTCCAGTGTCATCGATCTCCTGTGCTGACAGTCTGGATGGCGCTTTTTCACATGACCTGTGATTACCTGTGATATTTCTCAACAGGTCGGGCCGCTCTTTAAAGCAGCTCGTTTAGGAGTCACATGGTACAGTCACCTATGAGAAATGCTGGTGTTTATGAGCTCCCCAAGGCAAATTCAGCTGCTCCCTCCCCAGACACGCCTTCTGCCGCAAAATCCACACAACCACGTATAGGCCATGAAATAGTGAGTAAAACTCAGACATAGACAAATAAAAACTGAGTATCTTAGATTTGTACATCTCATAAACGGTGGAAAAATAAAAACATTATAACATCATTCACCAACATCAGAGACAAGGAATGAGCTTTTGGCACCTTTGAAGGAGGGCAAGTTGACCTTGAACTGTGGCAAGACCCAGACAGAGAAAGTACAGGCACAGATGTGAACCAATATGACCAACTGGCATCTTAAACTATATGATTATAGATTCTTTACTTTTCTTAAATTGTTTTCTGACTTTTAAAAGAAAAATTCTTTTAACCACCGGTGGGCCAGGGCTTTTAGTGGATGTGTAATGGCAGGGATGTTAATCATATAAATAATAATTATAGTATGAAATTATAATTTTTATATTTACTATATAAATAAAGTTGTTTTAATTATGTGTTTTTTAAATGTGTTTGATGGTTACATATGATATACTGGAATCATATCATATATGCAGCATATAATGTGTGTGTTTTATGGAAATAAAGGAATACAAAAAAATGTCATTATATATTATCTTATTAAAATGTAAAATGTACATTTGATGATTATGATATATTTATAATTTATATTAATTATAGGATATACAACACACACAGTACAATGGTGTATAAATATTTTTTATTATTTCATGATATCTGCCCAGACCTGTCCAAAAATTACATTAACTCGGCAATTACCAAGGCTTTTGAAGGATCGTGTGACCCTGTAAAACTGGAGTAATGATAGCTGAAAATCCAGCTTTGCCATCACAAGAATTAATTGCATTTTAAAATATATTAAAAAGTTATTTTAAATTCTAATAATTTTTTCGCAATATTACTCTTTTTACTGCATTTTGATCAAAGAAATAAGAGATTTATTTCAAAAACATAAAACATCTTATTCCATTCTTTTTACCAGTATAAGTGTATATACAGTATATTTAATAAATGCAAGTTAAAATACTTTATATGTAATCCACATTGCATTTGTTGTTAATGTTTATGACAATTTTAAAAAGGTTTAAAAAAAGATTAAGAATGATTTCAGCACTTTGTGTCAGTGATAATGGCTGGACTTGTGCTAGTCTTCGAGGGCAGTGTCTCATAGTAGATTCCTGCTCTCTCTTGTGATTAATCACACAGGTAGTTCAATCTAAATTTGTCTGTTAGTGCTCATGACAAATTGTACATTTATCAAATAACTAGTATTTTGTGGATTTCCTCTCATGTGTGAAGGACTTGCGATCCATTATTTACATTTGTCCACATGATACAATTATCATCTCCAGCAATACGATCTTGGCGCTGTGTTGGTGCTGGGCCTTGTGGGCCGTATAATTTGAGTGTCTTTGTAACAAACAATAAATCAAGCCCAAACAGCACCTGAGGATAAGAACAGAAAGACACTCGGACTTCAAAGCCCGCAAAAAAAGAGCAGGTATTTGACAATTATAACATTGCTTCAGTAGCACAACCTACACACTGTGTTTAGCACTGACAGGGGGAGCACATACTTTTGTTTGGTTTGTTTTTGACAGATTGCATGATGGTCATGTTTCAGGTTGTGCAACGGGGAATCTGGTCTGTATCGCTATGGATCTTTGTCCTTTCACTGCCCGCAGTCTGATCATGTCCTGCTTCATCATTCTCTCTAATCTGAAGAACAACGGCTGCTGTAAGTCAACAGTTCAGTTCTAAAGCATTGCTGACAGCTCTTCATACCAAAGATAGCTGTCATCCTCCCAGTCTGTGTTGTGTAATGTCTCAAAAAATGTGCTTGTGATTATTTGGTCTTAATAATGATCATTGATAAATGAATCACTTTGGGGCATCTATCCTGTCCTGTGCGCTGGGTTAGTGTAGGGCAGAGAGACAGACAGAATGAGAGGTCAGGCCTTTTCCTCTGCTTGTCTTTTATGGGGGCTGTCTGACGCCATACCCTAAAACAATTACACAGTTGGACAGTTTACAGTGAGAGTGCTGTTACTTTTAGACTGTTTGTCTTTTCGACCATGAGAAAAAAGCTAATTTCTTGATGAATGAAATCTGTTATAGATATATTCATATATAGTAATATTATATATATTATAATTTATTTGCCAGATATAATACAGATCAGAAATAATAAACATAAAAAAATGTTTTTAAATACAACAAAATTGTATTATGATAATGATAATTGTAAAAATATTATATATATATATATATACAGTGTGTACGGAAAGTATTCAGACCCCCTTATTTTTTTCACTCTTTGTTATATTGCAGCATTTGCTAAAATCATTTAAGCATTTTTTTTCCTCATTAATGTACACACACAACCCCATATTGACAGAAAAACACAGAATTGGTGACATTTTTGCAGATTTATTAAAAAAGAAAAAACTGAAATATCACATGGTCCTAAGTATCAGACCCTTTGCTCAGTATTTAGTAGAAGCACCCTTTTGATCAAATACAGCCATGAGTCTTTTTGGGAAAATGCAACAAGTTTTTCACACCTGGATTTGGGGATCCTCTGCCATTCCTCCTTGCAGAGCCTCTCCAGGTTCTGTCAGGTTGGCTGGTAAACGTTGTTGGACAGCATTTTTAGGTCTCTCCAGAGATGCTCCATTGGGTTTAAGTCAGGGGCTCTGGCTGGGCCATTCAAGAACAGTCACCGAGTTGTTGTGAAGCCACTCCTTCGTTATTTTAGCTGTGTGCTTAGGGGTCATTGTCTTGTTGGAAGGTAAAAATTCGGCCCAGTCTGAGGTCCTGAGCAATCTAGGAGAAGGTTTTCATCCAGGATATCCCTGTACTTGGCCGCATCATCTTTCACCTCGATTGCAACAGTCGTCCTGTCCCTGCAGCTGAAATACACCAACACAGCATGATGCTGTCACCACCATGCTTCACTGTTGGGACTTTATTGGACAGGTGATGAGCAGTGCTTGGTTTTCTCCAAACATACCGCTTAGAATTAAGGCCAAAAGTTCTATCTTGGTCTCATCCGACCAGAGACTCTTATTTCTCACCATCTTGGAGTCCGTCAGGTGTTTTTTAGCAAACTCCATGAAGGCTTTCATGTGTCTTGCACTGAGGAAAGGCTTCCATCGGGCCACTCTGCCATAAAACCCCGACTGGTGGAGGGCTGCAGTGATGGTTGACTTTCTATAACTTTCACCAATCTCCCGACTGCATCTCTGGAGCTCAGCCACAGTGATCTTTGGGTTCTTCTTACCTCTCTCACCAAGGCTCTTCTCCCCGATTGCTCAGTTTGGCCGGACGGACAGCTCTAGGAAGGGTTCTGGTCGTCCAAACGTCTTCCATTTAAGGATTATGGAGGCCACTGTGCTCTTAGGAACCTTAAGTGCAGCAGAAATTTTTTTGTAACCTTGGCCAGATCTGTGCCTTATCACAATTCTGTCTCTGAGCTATTCAGGCAGTTCCTTTGACCTCATTATTCTCATTCGCTCTGACATGCACTGTGAGCTGTAAGGTCTTTTATATAGACAGGTGTGTGGCTTTCCTACTCAAGTCCAATCAGTATAATCAAACAAAGCTGGACTCAAATGAACGTGTAGAACCATCTCAAGGATGATCAGAAGAAATGGAAGCACCTGAGTTAAATATATGAGTGTCACAGCAAATTGTCTGAATACTTAGGACCATGTGATTATTTCAGTTTTCTTTTTTAATAAATCTGCAAATGTCAACAATTCTGTGTTTTTCTAACAATATGGGGTGCTGTGTGTACATTAAAAATTAACTTAAATGATTTTAGCAAATGGCTGCAATATAACAAAGAGTGAAAAATGTAAGGGGGTCTGAATACTTTCCGTACCCACTGTATATATATATAAGCAAACTTTTATATTTGCACAGACGTTATACACTGAAAAAATTTGTTTTCACTCAGAAATTGCTAGTAAATTTCACAAATAATTTAAAAGAAATAGCAATTAACATTAAATTAAATGTGAAATTTTGAAGCTGAAATACTGAAATAGTATTTTCTTGCAAAACATGCTCTAATAATATTTGTAAAAAAATATCAGTTGTAAAAAATCTATAAATTAAAACAAAAAGCACAATCTATATTTGTTTTGTGCGAGTATTTCCATTATATCTAATTGTGTGTTTTTAGCTATAAAGCCTTCAAAAATTTATTTTTTGACATTAATTGATTAGCATAGTTTTCTATTGCTTGTTCTGATTTCTGTTCTGGTTTGAGGTGTCAGTGTCAAAGCTACTTTTAATTTACGCATTAGCAACAAGTTATTTCAAGTAAATTCAAAATAAATATTTTTACAGTCGTTTTTTTATTGAATAATGAGTCTCAGGAAGCGATCAGCACTCCTCTCTGCAGTCTGTGATTTATGAGGGGCCCCTGAGAGATTTATGGCCTCCCAGAGAGAGCATGAAATCTGCACCTCGGACCGTCCAAATCTCTCCCTTCTGACAGATGACAAGACACTAGCAATTATCAGCCGCCAAGAATAAATCAAAGCCTTTATTGCTCGTCCTGTGACGCCCTTAAAGAAATAACCGTTTTCAAAGTAAGGGGAACCTGCCTAACTGCACTTTCCTGAGATTTGTAAATCTCTGGCCTGAGTCTCTGTAATGAATGGTTGTTACCTGCGTCTTATTAGAGGTCTGTAGAAAGCGTTATAGATGTTTATTTCCTGAGGGACTGTAAACGTAATGAGTGAGCACAGCTCTGTCCACTAACCTTGGCTTTGCACTGGTATGTTAATGCATGTTTTCAGCACTTCCAGAGGAATTTTCACATCTCTATAAAAGCTGCTCACTCAGAAAAGGATTTCCTTCTTCCTTAAAAAAATTATTAAAAATTAAATCTATTTGTCTGCTCACTGTAAAAAAAATTATACATTTTTCAGTGTTGTAAATAAAGATTAATGGAGAACATTTAACAAGAAAATATTTTTCACCCTTTCTACTTAAAAAATTTAAGTCCGTTCTTATGGGCATTTAGTTGTAATTAATTGTGAAATTTAGTCATTTCTGAATGAATTTGTTATTCTCCACCATTCTCCATGCTTATGTGTTTTACTAGAATATAATAAATACTTTGCTAATAATAAGTTGCAAAGAACCACAAATAAATTATATATCTATATATATATATATATATATATATATAATATATATACAGGTGCATCTCAATAAATTAGAATGTCGTGGAAAAGTTCATTTATTTCAGTAATTCAACTAAATTGTGAAACTTGTGTATTAAATTCAATGCACACACACTGAAGTAGTTTAAGTCTTTGGTTCTTTTATTGTGATGATTTTGGCTCACATTTAACAAAAAAAAACCCACCAATTCACTACTCAACAAATTAGAATATGGTGACATGCAAATCAGCTAATCAACTCAAAACACCTGCAAAGGTTTCATGAGCCTTCAAAATGGTCTCTCATTTGGTTCACTAGGCTACACAATCATGGAGAAGACTGCTGATCTGACAGTTGTCCAGAAGACAATCGTTGACACCCTTCACAAAGAGGGTAAGCCACAAACATTAATTGCCAAAGAAGCTGGCTGTTCACAGAGTGCTGTATCCAAGCATGTTAACAGAAAGTTGAGTAGAAGGAAAAAGTGTGAAAGAAAAAGACAAAAAACCAACCGAGAGAACCGCAGCCTTAAGAGGATTGTCAAGCAAAATCGATTCAAAGAATTTGAGTGAACTTCACAAGGAATGGACTGAGGCTGGGGTCAAGGCATCAAGAGCCACCACACACAGACGTGTCAAGGAATTTGGCTACAGTTGTCGTATTCCTCTTGTTAAGCCACTCTGAACCACAGACAACGTCAGAGGCATCATACCTGGGCTAAGGAGAAGAAGAACTATACTGTTGCCCAGTGGTCCAAAGTCCTATTTTCAGATGAGAGCAAGTTTTGTATTAGAGTCTGGATGAAGGGTGGAGAAGCTCATAGCCCAAGTTGTTTTAAGTCCAGTGTTAAGTTTCCACAGTCGTGATGATTTGGGGTGCAATGTCACTGCTGGTGTTGGTCCATTGTGTTTTTTGAAAACCAACGTCACTGCACCCGTTTACCAAGAAATTTTGGAGCACTTCATGCTTTTTGAAGATGCTGATTTAATTTTCCAGCAGGATTTGGCACCTGCCCACACGGCCAAAAGCACCAAAAGCTGGTTTTATTAAAGACCAGCGGTGCGTGTGTGCCTGGCCAGCAAACTCACCAGACCTGAACCCCATAGAGAATTTATGGGGTATTGTCAAGAGGAAAAATGAGAAACAAGAGACCAAAAAAATGCAGTTGAGCTGAAGGCCACTGTCAAAGAAATTTTGGCTTCCATACCACCTCAGCAGTGCCGCAAACTGATAACCTCCATGCCACGCCGAATTGAGGCAGTAATTAAAGCAAAAGGAGCCCTACCAAGTATTGAGTACAGTACAGTAAATGAACATACTTTCCAGAAGGCCAACAATTCACTAAAAAAATGTTTTTTATTGGTCTTATGAAGTATTCTAATTTGTTGCGATAGTGAATTGGTGGGTTTTTGTTAAGTGAAGTGACATGTGAAGTGAAGTGACATGTGGCCAAGTATGGTGACCCATACTTGGAATTAGTGCTTTGCATTTAACCCATCCTTAGTGCACACAAACAGCAGTGAACACACAAACACTGTGAACACACACCCGGGGCAGTGGGCAGCCATTTTTGCTGTGGTGCCCAGGGAGCTTTTGGGGGTTTGGTGCCTTGCTCAAGGGAACCTCAGTTGTGGTATTGATGGTGGAAGAGAGCGCTGGTTATTCACTCACCCCACCTACAATCCCTGCCAGACCTAAGACTCGAACCCGCAACCTTTAGGTTACGAGCCCGACTCTCTAACCATTAGGCCACACTTAAAGGGGTCGTATGATGCGATTGCAAGTTTTCCTTTCTCTTTGCGAGTGTTACAAGCTGATTGTGCATAGATAAGATCCCTGAAGCCAAAGAGAACCAAAGAGATATTCTTTATCAAATATAAGACTCTGCCACGTCCCCCTAAAACAGCTCGTTCTAACACATATCTACCTCACTATGTGGAAATATTTGCATAATGCAGCCCAAATGTGCACACAAAGAAAGAAGGCTGGTTTCAGTAACCGCAGTTAGTGTTGAAGGAGCATGTCAGAGAGACGCTGTGTGTTCTAGGCGAAAGCAAAAGCACTGTATTTGGGCCCTTCGAAAAGTAGATGCATTTAGGAATCTTTAAGATGACTTACAACAGAACAGCAATGCATTTTATGGACGACCGTTTCGTGATCTAGGAGAGGAGGTAATTCTGACTTTGATGACAAGCGGGCGCTTCTGAATGTAAGTATGTTTTGTTATTAGTTTAAGTCTTTGCTATTGACTGTTCAAATGCGGAGTTTGCGCATTGTGGTGTGTGTGTGTGGTGTGTGTGTGTGTGCGAGGCGGAGCGAGAGAGAGAGAGAGATCACAAGTGGAGTAAGCTGTCGTAACCGTGGCTTGTGTACTGCAAACTAGGGCTGCACGATTTCTACAAAGTCCTGCGGGCTTTCACATTGAGCAGCAATAACTACACAGAGCCATTGTTCACTGACAAGCTACGCAAAACATGCGCAAAATATGATCGTGGTTTTGCGCAGCTTGTCAGTGAACAACGGCTCTGTTTAGTTAATGCTGCTCCATGTGAAAGCACGCACATGATGATTATTTACTGCTGATTACAGAACAGGCTTTACTGATAAGATGTGCGTTAAATATCGCTTGCGATTTATCGTGCAGCCCTACTGCACAAAAATCATTCATCACTGTGTCTGTCACAAGAATCTGTTCCCCTTTCGGGCTCTGTCTTACATTTATTTTGAAAGATGAAGCTCACGCTTATGGTAAGGGGCGTTACATTTCCAGCGAGTGCTTGCGGTGTTCGGCCAATCACAATGAACTGGGTCAGCTTTTCCAATCAGAGCAGACTGCGCTTGTCAAAAAAAGGGCTTTGTAGAAAACGAAGTGTTTGAGAGAGGCGGGCATAGAGGACCTACAATAATGTACAGTATTGAAAAATAATGTGTTTTTTGAACATTAAAGCATGTCAACATATTCTGGTTACACCAAATACACAAATATGATCTTTAAAAAAAGCATCATATGGCCCCTTTAATATGTGCAAGCCAAAATATCACAATTTAAAAGTGAAACCAAAGACTTAAATACTTTCAGTCGTCGCATGAATGATTTATACACGGAGTTTCACAAATTTGAGTTAATTACTGTGAATAAATGAACTTTTTCAACGATCATTATAATTTTATGAGATGCACCGGTATATACTAACGATGTAGATGCATGTGTATATAATACAGTGGTGTGAAAACGGTGGCCCCTTCCTGTTTATTTTTTGCATATTTTTCACACGTAAAAGATTCAGATAATCAAAACAATTTTAATATTACGCAAAGATAGTGCAAGTAAATAGAAAATGCAGTTTTTAAATGATGATTGCATTTATTAAGGGAAAAAAGCTGTCCAAAACATACCTGACCCTACGTGAAAAATTAATTGCCCCCACCTGTTAAATCATGAAAGAACTGCAATTAACAACATTATTTTAGAAAGCAGAGTTAAATTTCACTAGCCACACCCAGGCCTGATTACTGCCAGACCTGTTGAATCAAGAAATCACTGAAATAGAACCTGTCTGACAAAGTGAAGCCTGCTTAAAGAGCAACACATCATGCCGAAATTCAAGAACAGATGAGAATCAAAACAGTTCTGTATCAGTCTGGAAAGGATTATAAAGCCATTTGGGACTCCAGCGAACCACGGTCAAAGCCATTATCCACAAATTGAGAAAACATGGAACAATGGTGAACCTTCCCAGGAGTTGCCAGCCAACCAAAATTACTCCAAGAGCACAACGACGACTCATCCAGGAGGTCATAAAAGAACCCAGAGCAACATCTAAAGAACTTCAGGCCTCACTTGCCTCAATTAAGGTTAGTGTTCATGATTCAACAATAAGAAGAGACTGGGCAAAAACGGCATCCATGGGAGGGTTCCAAGGCAAAAGCCACTACTGACCAAAAAGAACACAAAGGCTTGTCTCTCATTTGCCAAAAAATATCTTGATTATTCCAAAGACTTTTGGGCAAATATTCTGCGGACCGATGAGACAAAAGTTGAACTTTTTGGAAAGTATGTGTCCCGTTACATCTGGCGTAAAAAAAAGCATTTCATAAAAAGAACATCATACAAACAGTCAAACATGGTGGTGGTAGTGTGATGATCTGGGGCTGCTTTGCAGCTTCAGGACCTGGACAACTTGCCATAATTGACGGAACCATGAATTCTGCACTCTATCAGAAAATCCTGAAGGAGAGTTTCCGGCCATCAGTTTGTGACCTCAAGATCAAACGCACTTGGGTTATGTAGCAGAACAATGATCACAAACACACCAGCAAGCCCACCTCTGAATGGCTCAAGACATCTATACTTATTAATGCAGGTTTTGGAGGGGCCAAATCAAAGTCTGGACTTAAATTCGATTGAGATGCTGTGGCATGACCTTGAAAATTGCTTGAAAACCCTCCAATGTGGCTGATTTAAAACAATTCTGCAAAGAAGAGTGGGCCAAAATTCCTCCACAGCGATGTGAAAGACTCATCGTCAGTTATAACACTTGATTGCAGTTGTTGCTGCAAAGCGTGGCACAACCAGTTATTAGATTTAGGGGGCAATTACTTTTTCAGGTAGGGCCAGGCAGGTTTGGACAGCTTTTTTCCCTTAATAAAATAAATAATCATTTAAAAACTGCATTTTATATTTACTTGCATTATCTTTGCGTAATATAAAAATTTGTTTGATGATCTGAATCTTTTAAGTGTGACAAATATGCAAAATAATTAAAAAAACAGGAAGGGGGCCAACAGTTTTTCACACCACTGTATATATATATACATATACATATATATGTATATTAGGTTCGATATATTGTGTGTGGATATAGGTGTGTGTGTGTATATAGATATATATATATATATATAATCTATAACTCATATAAATCAGTAGTACTTATTAGAAACACTTAACTTTTTTGCTGATATACAAGAAAAACCAGGACGTTCAGTAAAGAGACTCATGAGAGTAATTTTATACTGTATTCATATTGTGTTACTGTGGGAAAAAGTGAGGTGACTCGCGCTCCTGCAGAGAGTGATAATGTGTGCCATTCTTCAGGCTTAATAACCTCCATCTGACTTAAGAGTCATCACATCTCCCACTCTGCTGAGGTGAGAGTCCTGTGAGTCACGTGCAAACACGTATTATCTATGTGTGGATTGACTCAGGAAAGTGTGTGGAAAATATCCTTTGAGAAGAAGATTTAACCATTATCTGTGTATATAGGAAGTCGTCATACGTGCAGCGAGTAGGCCTGCCTCTTAAACGGCGTGCATGTTATTCAATATGAAATGCCTGCAGGGAGTGCTTGCTCACACATATCTACAGTATGCTGACAGCATAACAAGGGTTTACAAGAGTTTGTCATCAAGGTGGTAAATCTGTGACGCATTTGTGTTTGGTAGTAACCCAACATAAACAATACAATATACTGCGATTCTCCTATTTAACAGCACAGTTGCTTACTTTCTGACTATATGCAATTTTAAACCACCCCGAAGAAAATATGTTTTTATTAAGAATACATTATAAATAAAAAAATAACATATATGGCACATATAAATTGCCTATGTGTGAGGAGAAAATATTATTTTCATAGTGAAAGCTGTTTGTTCCACTCAGAATTACAATTACAGTCTACATGACTCATTCCTGTTTCACTATTTATTCATAATCTTCTTGATCTTCTCCACTAGCAGGATACATAGGCTAACTCTTTACTGACCTTTACTGTCTGGATCTGCTGTTTAATCTTAGTGTAAACCTCTTGTTGTCATTGTGCTATATTTTTATTAGCTGTCTAATGGAATTGCCTATTGTCATCTTTTTTCTCTTTAGGCTACTGAGTCAAATTAAATGAAATATACTAGTCTTGGTGTTTTATGTTCACCTTGTGGTCTGCAGGTCAGTAATTATTCAGGGTCATTACAGAGAGAGTATATTAGAGATGTTTACGTTTATGTCTTCAGACGGGTTCCCACACCACCCAAAGAGGGAAACTATTATAGAAGAATCCTCTGAAGCAGCCTTTACGCTTTAGACAAAATAAATTATTAAAATATCATGGATAAAATAAAGTGCATTTATCACCTATCTTGCCCCCCATGCAAGATTTTTATGACGGTAGCGCCACCTCGTGGTGAAATATTAAGGGGACCACATTTCATTTATTTCTTGACATCCACGAGCCAATTTGTTTTCAAAAAATGTGCAGATAAATTGGCTTAAACCGATGGCTTCACACATAAACGTATTTTACGTGGCTAGATAATCTTGCGCATGCGTAAATAAGAATTGAGCGTTTTTGATGGGGAGCTATTAACATAATGGGGAAGTAAATCTAAGGACCTAATGTTATTTTTTTGCTAATCCCATTCCTTTAAAATATATAATACAGTATATACAGTATAATACACAACGTTATTAGCCCCTCAAATATCACTGGGACCGTTTAGTTATAACTACCTAACCTAGGCTCCTTGACAAACGTGTCGAGAAAAAAAAGGTCTTGTGCGGCTCGCGCTAAGAGCGCCAAATGAAGTCTTGTGAGGTGACTAAACGGCTCAACGTCAGAATGAAGAAACACGGCTGTACGATTAAAAAGGTGCGAACAGTGAAATAAACACTACTGTAACTGTTTTAGATTAGTAAGTACTACTTTGTAAATTGTATTTAAGGTCCGTTTACGTTGCTGTACGATGATATATTCTGGAATTGGTCACATGTACGAATACTCTGGATGCTCAACGGTTTCTGGTATGAATAGTCATAATAAATTACAAAAACAAAAATATTTTTCATTATTCTTGTATTTCACACAGTGAAAAGCTAAATAGGATCAACTCTTATCAACTTTTAACACTTTATCTGTCATAACAGCAGAGGGCGCTGTAATATTTGCTGAGCTCGGATAAATGAAATGAGCAATTAAAAGCACCCGCTGAGTCGTTTAGGCCGCTGATCTAAAATAGAGATCTTATATCTATCAGAGAATTAGGCACCGGACCCAGCTCTGACTTAGGTTTTTTTAATATGTAAAGTGGGGTGTTTTTGAGACTTCTCTTGTTTTATGAGCCGAAGTAGCCTAAAGTCTATGGATTTGACGTTTTGTCTGTGTTTAAGACGGTATGTAGGCTACTTTGTCAGTGTTATTATAGTAGGTTTTATTTCATTTAATTTGAGGCATCTTCTATGCAACTACTGTTTTGTTAACATTAATGCATTACACCAGGGCACTGGTTTAAGACCAGTCACCACTGTTGTATATTCGACAGTGTTGCATTTCCAGCCTGGCTTATAATAATAAGCCTAAAGTACCATATTAAATGTATTCATATACTTCTATATCATGGTTATATTGCCAGTAAAATACAAATAAATACATGAGGATAGTTTTCGTATAAAGATTTATGCTCTTGTTCATTCCATTTTGATTTTGCTTCTTAATAATGTGTATTTTTGATAAAACTATTATAAAGCACTGTAACAGCAATTATATTATAATTACGCAGTTTTTTTCTTCTTCTTCTTCTTCCAGCATCATTCTGCTTTTGCTTCAGACTGACAGTGATCCTGATGACCCTGAAATTCTGAGTAGTCCAGCACCTTGTGCAATTTTTAAAGGTAACACTAGGCTTATATTTGTAAATTATCTGGGGCCATTTCAGTTGTTGTGCCTGCTGATTTGCTGAAATCTATGAAATATGAGCACGTATTTTCTCGCTAGGTTGGTTTCAAGGTGCTATTCGATGTTAATCTACTCTTTAAAAGCTCATTCCGACATCATAATTACTCTGCATATCTCCTGCGCTCCGTGATATTTCTGTATCCACTGAGACGCATTCCCACTGATGATGACAAATTTGAGATGCCCTGCTGGAACCTTCTTTCAGAGATCAAATATAATGGTCTGAAATGAGCGGGAACAGATGGACTCAGGTCTATTTTTGGAGGGTGATGCAAGAGAATCTGACGGGTGCTTAGAAGTTTACGTTGCAACCTTGGTTACTTTCCAGACCATTTTAGTATCAGAATGAATTATTTATGTTTGTTGCACTATGGTCTAATCATTCAGGAAGCAGATTTTTAGCAGATGCTTTTTAGCAAAATAAAGTACACTATATATATCTATCTATATCATTAAATTATACATATATACACATAAATACATATATTAATTGTATGTGTGTATTTGTGGTGTGTGTGTGTGTGTGTGTATATATACTGTATATATATGTGTGTGTATATATATATTTGTGTATATATATATATATAAATAAAATACATAATTGTGATGTGTGTGTGTGTGGGTGTTTATATATAAATATAAATAGATATATATATATTATGATCTACATACACATACTACATATTTTTTTTTTTAGCTTTTTCGGTTCTGATCGCCAATGGTGTCAAACTTTCTGATTACGGTTTCATTTTGTCCAGCTTTCAGTGTCATGACTGCATGTTTCCAGTAGGTGGAGCTGTGTGTTTACTGCCAATGTGACTATGTTAAAAGATTTAAATGTCATATTCAGTATATCAGTTTTGGTTGAAGTGTTAAGTTTCCTTGGAACATGTTATAGTTTGAGCTCTCCAGAAAACACTGATTCATTTCAGGTGAATGTGAAGGTTATGTTAGACCAATTTCTTTTTTCAATGGCCTTTGCCTCTGTTTATTAGTCACAGTGCACAAGGGACCAGAAGTTATTGAGGTGAGACAGAAAGAATGGGGCCGGCTCATAGTCTGCTCTCAAACCTGCATTACTTGCGTAAGTACGATGTCTCAGGCCTGTCAAGAACATGTGCTGCACCGCGGCTCTGACAGAGAGCGTCTCATCTGAATGAATATTCACCAGATGTCTGACCCGTATTCTCTCAATCTCCTGCTGTGAAATGCTCTTAGTTAAAAGCGAAAATGACCTAAATGACTAGAATTTAACATCTTAAAGAGACGGTTAGCCCAGTTTGTCTACATTTACTAACGCTCATGTTGTTGCAAACCCATATGCTGTAATAGGGACAAAATCACCAAAAAGCACCATAAAAGTATCATGCGCTATAATCATAGTCTTTCGGTAAGTCATACGATAGTTTTGTGAGGAACAGACTGAAAGTGAAGTTATTTTTCACTGATGACTTACCTTTTCCTCCACTGAAGCTTGCATTTACATTGAGTTATTTAGCAGACACTTTTATCTAAAGCGATTTATAAATGAGGAACATCAGGTAATTTATCATGAGGTTAAACCGTTCTTCCAAGAAAGTCTCAAGAAAACCCTCAAGAAAGACAGATAAAGATATTTTTAATATATTTTATTTAACAAAAAATAATGTTTGCTTACTAGAAAAATGATAAAAATATTATTTTGACATCACTTTATGTAAATGGCTGTTTAAAGATTCTTCTTCAATATAAAAAATTGGAATAGAACGGGGTTTCTGCAGGTCTTAAGTCTTAATTTGCACTTTCACAAATTAAGGCCTTAAAGTTTTAAATTGAACCTGAAAGTCTTAAATTCATAAAGTCATGGCATTAAATGTTCCAATATGAATATCAAATTATCATAAATGAAGATACATTTACTTGAGTTATTTTTTTTTATTTCTAATCTTGAAACAAGAACAAATATCTGTGAATGGGGTATGAAAATGTATTTCCCCTTTTAATTAAGTTCTAATTTGTTCTTGTTTTCATTGTAAGCTCACTTCATTTTGCTTCATGTCATTTTGTTTCTCAAGTAAATAACGTATCTGGATTTAGACACTTGCACTGGAAAGCAAGACAAAATTACTTATACTTATTTTCAAATTAATGTTGCATTTTCAATCTTTGAGGCATTGCTAATACAAAACATTTACATTTAGAGACCATATTAACATATTCCATCAAATTTATTCCTTAAATTCTCTTTGCTTTGTCTTAAAATCTTAAAATAATGTCAAAATGTATTATGTTTTAGGGTGAATGATGCTTTAATACTGAGGTGAGCAATTTCTTCATGTAGCCAGAGATTTGTTTAGCAGTTACACATTTCAGCATCTGCTCATAGAACAGGTGCTTTCATCAATGATGCGTGTAACATCAATGCTCTCCTGACGGAAATAGTAAAGTGTTACTGTAGTTTAAAGGGGTCATATGATTAGATTTCAAGTTTTCCTTTCTCTTTGGAGTGTTACAAACTGATTGTGAATAGATAAGATCCCTGAAGTTGCAAATACTAAAGTCTCAAACCAAAGAGATATTCTTTATCAAAGTTAAGACTCTGCCACGCCCCCCTAAAACGGGTCGTTGTAACATGCCCCCACATATCTACCTGACTATGTGGAAATATTAGCATAATGCTGCCCAAATGTTCACGCAAAGAAAGGCGGCGTGGTTTCAGTAACCGCAGTTAGTGTTGAAGCAGCCATGTCAGGGAGACGCTGTGTGTTTCAGTGCGAAAGCAAAAGCACTTTATTTGGCCTTCCGAAAGTAGATTCATTTAGGAATCTTTAAGATTACTTAGAACAGAACAGCAGTGCATTTTATGGACTACCGTTTCGTGAGCCTAGGAGAGGAGGTGTTTCTGACTTTGCTATGACAATCTGGTGCGTCTGAATCAGCTACTGTTTTGTTATTAGTTTAAGTATTTGCTTTGACTGTTCAAATGTGGAGTTTTGCGCATCGTGTGTGTGTGTGTGTGTCTTAATGTGGCTTGTGTCTTGCAAACACATACCAGCTTCATCACTGTGTCTGTCACGTGACTCTGTTCCCCTTTCGGGCTCTGTCTTTACATTTATTTTGAAAGATGAAGCTTGCAATTATGGTAAGGGGCGTTACATTTCCGACGCGTGCTTGTGGTGTTCGGCCAATCACAATGCACTGGGTCAGCTGGCCAATCAGAGCAGACTGCGCTTGTCAAAGGAGGGGGCTTTGTAGAAAATGAAGCGTTTGAGAGAGGCGGGGCATAGAGGGCCTACAATAATGTACAGTATTTGAAAAATAATGTGTTTTTTGAACATTAAAGCATGTCAACATATTCTGTTACACCAAATACACAAAATAAGGATCTTTAAAAGAGCATCATATGACCCCTTTAACAAATCGCTGTGGTGTATAATGCAGTGGTCTTCCCTTCCTCCCGATTGTGAAGTCTGTTCTGACGGTGAAGTTGTCCTGATCTTTCCCTTGAATTTTCCCCCTCTAGTCCCTCACTGCAGACAAGAACTGACAGTATCCCTCCTTCCTACACGCCCTTTCCGCTGACCTTTCCTGTCTGCTTTTCTCGGGTCCAGGCGAAAGTGATAAAGCCTGTCAGTGCTCAGGCCAGTATGACTAAGACAGAACAAAATTACCTGTGACATGGGCAGGGGAACAGAGGCACTAGAATGTTTGTTCAGTGACACAGGCTTGCTGCAGTGCATTATGGGGCCGGAGTCGATGCATGTTCCAATGAACTGCCTCATTCGTCTCGATATGACCAGTCTGTGGTCTCTCTCTCTCTCTTTCTCTCTCTCTCCCTAATGGGTTGGAACATCTGTGAAAAAGAGCAGCTCACACTAACATCAGCCATTATTTCATTACTCTGAATGTTGAAGTGTGCAGAGAGCCGAAGTACGTTAATGACGATAGCACCATGTCAACATGCATTGGATGTGGCATTTATTACAGATATTGCAGGCTCGATCATCCTGATGCATTACACACATTATTGTGCGAAATGCTGAAAGTGAACATGGGTTTTTATATTGATTGACTTTATTTCATGTTATATAGACTGGAAAAATTCCACCAGCTTGTTGTTTCACAGTAGAAATGTTTTTGACACTTCTTTGGAGATTGGAAAAAGAAGAGATTGGAATAAGAGCCCATCTGAGCAAAAAGCGATCAACAACCACAGTTTTTGTTTTTATGTGCTTGGTGGTATTTAAGTTAATTAAATCACAATAATGGTCTGTGATTGAGTGGAAAACAAAATCAAATATTGTAACAGCAGTCTCTATAGACACCAAACACTTTGTGGGAAATTGGCTCATTCATAAAACAAGCAGAATTAATTTTTGTGTAAATCATTCATTAAGCTGTTCTGACTAACTCTTCATATTTTCAAAATGTTAGTTATGAAAAAATGTACACCTACCTTTGACCACTTGTAAATAGTGTGAAAAACATCAGAATGTTAATAACACTTCATTTTGATAACATTTACATTACTCAAATCTGAGGTTCACAAAGTGTTGATGAATCTGGAGGAGACTTATCGGGATGGTCCATTTTTAATGAAAATTACTTAAATGTTTTAGGAGTAAGGCTCATCGTGTGTAGATTTATGAATGAGAACTTCTTTTCAAAAAGTAAGTAAGGTCCCAGCAATAACTTTTTGTTTGTTTGTTTGTTTTTTCATTTTTGTATCCATGTGTATTTATTAGAAATATTTTTCATTAAATATATTGTTTTTAATTAATTTTTTTTTTTTTTTTTGCAACAGCTGGAAATTATATAGCTATAATATAACTTCATAAAGTCATAAACACTTTTTTGTATATGATGTAAAACTGATTCATTTGTAGATATCAGCACATTCTTACTGATACATAAAGACTTATGTACAAGATCAGTGAATGTGTAACTTTCAGCACTGGCTTGAAAGGGCATGTGAACTAGCCTGAAACACTCTCACTGGCATTTGGGTCATTGGTCATCCTTTTTGTAGAGCCTTGCAGATGGTAAAATTTTCTTAAAGGAGTCTCTAAATTTATCACTTTTAAAGCATCACTCCTACAGCCAACACAGTGCTTTCGAAACAATTTCACCACCTTAGATAATACTTCTTTTGATAATATTTCAATTCAATATTTCATTCTGTTATTATGCATAATCCATAATCCACCTCCATCTTTTTCATAGTTTTGTTCAATAAAAGGCTTCTGATATTTAGCCTTTTTATTTAATGAATACCTGTCAGTTTCTCTGTTGAAAGGCTGCCTTTAGCATCTATATATAAATGAGTCTGATTGGTGTCTTGTAGTCATGACCCTAACCCAGTCTATTCAGGATTTAAAGTTCAACTAGTCATTCAGATAAAACTCAGACTAGTTGGTTGAAAACATGAGGTCCTTGAGACCTCATTCCTAGCATGGACAAAGCTCTCATTCTAAGTTGCCTCACCTCTTGTGTAGAGATTGATCTTATATATTTCAGGGTCAACATCCAGCTTGTATCTTAAAAAGAGGCCATCGAGAGTACGCTTACAAAGCCAAAGGGTTAAATAAAGGGAGCTCTTTTTGTTGCTGGTTGCCCGGAGGGAAAGCCACAGATTTTCCCTCCATTTTCCTCCATGCTGCACAGCTAACAAAAGAGCTATTGAAGATCGGGTTTGTTGTCATTTGAAAGCAATGACCTTGCCTCTGCCTCTTATAACAGGTCGTACTGTTTTGGCACAGAAGCACTCATCTGGATGCCTCGTCTCAGCGGGGCGACCCGCAGAAATACCTCCATAATAATGGAAGCAGTGATTGTTCACAAACAATCAACTGGAAGGCAATCCGGCTGATAAGAGAGACGGCTTTAGCAAGGAGATGGGTTATGAACATGGCAATGAGAGGTGCTAGATCTGAAATAGGAAAGGCAGAGGCTCTATAACCTGTAATCCCAGAGAAAGCCAAAGCCCTCGGCAGTCAATGAGAGTGGCAATCACTGATGGATCACCTTTCTGACCTGCCTGTCATGGCATAAATGGGTGCAGCGGTATTTTTCAGTGTGGTTTGTGTAAAGTTAAATGTGGGTTGCTTGTCACCTGGTGGTTTAGATTTGTGGCTGAAAATACAAAGGGCACGGGGTCAATGTTTGGAAAGGGCCAACTAAAAAATGGTGTTTTATCAACCTAGCCTTTTAAAGAGCCAGTTGGGCTGCGTTTAACCCAGGATACTGTGGGTCAGGATGGGAAATGTGGTAGCTTTGCGGTTAAGGATCTGTGCTCCAACTGCTGTGGTTACATTTAGCAATATTTTTTTTTTTTACACAGAGGTTACGCTTGAAATAATCATTTAATTTAATGCTGTTAATTTTCTGTCATGCTCTATTTTATCTGTCAGTGAAATTTTGTAGTGCTTGCTCATTTTTAATGTGACATTGAAATCACAGGAATGTCTGAGGGGAGATCTCTTTTGGTACTTTGGTCAAACACTGTGTTGCAGGTCATTTTTTTAATTTATTTATTTTTTATTTATTTCACCAGCTTTATGTGCAGTAAACATCAGTCAGTCAGTGACTGTAGATGCTCTGTGGAAATGCTGTTTGAGACTAAAATGATACAAGCTTGCAAAATTTCAAAATCCCTGGTAGCCCTTCGGACAGGCATTCTTTAGATTTTGGTAGCCCAAAACGGATTTAACTTGCCCGAATAAAAGAGACATCAGCTGAACTTTACTGTGGACAAGTCAGTATGATCAAAAACTTTTGTGATTGTATTTTTCCTTCAAATAACAAGTCATGGTTCAGATAGTATTACGGATTTTGAGTCACAGATTGGGTCTTTTTTTTTTTTTTTTTTTGGATGAGCAAAAGGAGGATTGCGCTAAGTTCCATTCACATTTAACATGATTTCAAGTCAATAATAGAATCCACCAAAGAGCAAAAAAACTCAATTTGTTTGTATTCAAATAAGACGATTACATGCCGAGATTCTAGCAATCTTCTTTATTATTATAAAGTGCAAAAAGGAGCTCGGTGCATATTAAAATAAACAAATCTTTCAGTTACGCAGGACCTTCCTCAGTATTGATATTCCATTGAAACAGTTCATTTTTATATTCAGTTCCTTGTGTGTAGCCTATTTAATTTTAACATTAACAATTCACAAATATATCCCCTGTATCTCCTCTGGATATATTTGTGAATTGTTGATGAAGTAACTGGTCTGTCACTGATTCATTAATGAATTAAATACATAATTATTATTTGGATACATAAACACATTTCAAGAATTGAGTTTTTTTGCTCTTTGGTGATTTAAAAAAAATGGTTCCATTTTATTTAAAGGGGTCATATGATGCTGCTAAAAATAACATAATTTTGTGTATTTGGTATAATGAATGTGTTTATGCGGCTTAAGGTTAAAAAAACACATTATTTTCCACATACTGTACATTATTAATTCTAATCTATGCCCAGCCTTTCTGAAACGCGTCAATTTTTACAAAGCTCATCGGTCTGAAAAAGCGAGGTGTGCTGTGATTGGCCAGCTATCCAGTGCGCTGTGATTGGCCGAATACTTCAAGCATGAGACGGAAATGTTACGCCCCTTACCATATTGTGATGATGCCCTGTCAGGCCGGAGCGATGATTCAAAAACATGAAAACCCATTATAAACGAGGCATTATTTGCATCCAGTGGGGACATAATTACAAATTATAATGACTTATACAGTCTTTTTACAAGTTGCGTTGCATCGCACCACGTAAACAAAATCATGTCTGCATTTGTGATCAGAGAAACAACAAACAACAAGCCCTACTCTACACTGCCCAAAAAACTTGCTTTAAATATAAAAACTCTTTAATATAAAAAACGTACTTACAAGTCTGTGAGTCAGAACAGCCGGCACAGTCTACTCTCCCAGGATCAGGACACATCCTCCATAAAATGTGCTGCACACATATGAATATTTGGGTTGAAGTGTTCTGGAACAGTGTTGTAAATACAACTAACCACTGATTTCTAGTCGTGTCCATATTTGGAAGGCCAAATCAAAGTAGTTTCGCTTTTGCAAGAAACAGCGGCCACACATGGCGGCCTAAGTGGGCAGAGGCTTGGTGGGATAGCGTGAGGAATGGCCGAGAGGGTAGAGTGAGCAGTTAGAGTGAGCCAGATGTGGTGGCGGGTAGTTTGAGTTGGTGGAGGGCTTGGTTAGAACGCGCGCGGACAGCCGATTTCTGACAAAGGAGCGTCCAGAAGCAGACATTGACGACTCCAGCCTGGACTCAGCTCGTCCACGGTGAAAGCCGATCCGGCAAAAACAGGGCAAAGTTGTAGTATTTCCTCAGCAAACAGCACGGATCAGCTCCAGGCATGACAAAACAGATATCGTCCTCTTTTGGAAGGCCCAACAAAGTAGCTTCGCTTTCACAACGAAACACACAGCGAGCGCTCTTCATGACATGGCGGCGGCGGCAACAACATTACTACAGTGAGAATAAAAGTTACGCTTCTTTCTTTGTGTGAACCTTTGGGTGGCGTTATGCAAATATTCCCACATAGTGAAGTAGATATGTGGGGGTGTGTTAGAACGAGCCGTTTAGGTAGGCGTGAGCTGACTCTTAAACTTTTATAAAGAATATCTCTTGGATTGGAGACTTTAGTCTTTGCAACTGTACAGACCTTCTTTATGCACCAAGAGCTAGTAACACTCCAAAGAGAAAGAAAAAAATTGAAATCGCATCATTATGACCCCTTTAAAGAATACTTTATTATTTAAAGGAACACTACTACTTTGATATCACAGCAACTAGAGGTCAAACATTTTTAAAGACAAGTGAACTGTCAGTAATAAAATAAGAACAAATAAACAAATTTCAACCATAGGGAATAAAATAGAACAAAGTTCAAATTAAAAAATAAGTTATAACATTAGTGTCAGATTACAGAAATGTAATCATTAGACAAAAAAACTGAATAGTGTTAATGTATAATTTAAATGTAGATTAATCTTTAAAAATGTGTTTTGTTGTTTGATTACCATTAATGACAGACATAACTGACTGTGTTTTTGAGAATACTTGCCGAGACAGTTATTTTTGAGATAATTTTGTGTGTATGTGTCCGTACAAGGAGACGTGGAAGCGGAATCAATTCAGTGTTCGCTCACTGTATGAAACGTCGCTCTCTGTGGCACTTTGAGTGTGTGTGTGTGCAAAAAAAATGTGTTCTCTTTCGCCTTTTCATGCACTTCAGTGGTTTAAAATGCTTGAATGTTTAAATTGGCAACACGTGCAAATGATCAACTATGATCTAGTTCACCCCAAGCAATCAAATCAAGGAATTAATTTTATATTACTATTTAAGATAGGCCATTGGGCAGGGCGGTGATATTTTGGTAGCATAACTGTCTGGAATACACAATACCCCCGGGATGTTGGGCTAGTGATTTTGCAATCCCTGTAATAATATCCCTTGCAATGTGAAAACTTGACTTTGGAAGCATATAAGAACCTACTGGTTAAAACTAGATTTTTCTCTATGGATGAAACAAAATAATTCAGTTAGCATTATTTACTATTTACAATTATATTAATAAGCTAACTGGTTTCTAAATTGATTGCTATGGCCAGTTGACTCTGGTGAGTGTATGAATCAGTAAATCAGAATTGCAAACTTGAGTCAGGGCTGTTGCTTAGTGCACCATCAGGCGCCTTCAATATTTCATTTTAAAAACACTTTTCCAGACAGGTAATTAAGTGTTCCGCTCAGCTCCTGGAACAGATATGGCACCGTAAATGATTCTAGTTGAATTTGGACAGGAATTTAATTGATTGAAATGCACTGCTCTTTGTCACTCCTGGAGACGCCACTAGAATGAAAAGTTTATGTTGTCTGCCTTGTATTTTGTTGAGGTAAAAATTAGGAAACTATATATATTTATATAGATACTGTTCAAAATGAAGACGAAAATTCTTGTGACACTTTGTGGTTCACAAATGTAGAACATGCATAATAACCTGTGGTGTGTGAAAATTCACCAAAATACCAGTTAAAAGTCTTTTGGAAAAATGGCTAAGAGTAGTGAAGTTAGTTTTGAGAAACTAATATCATTTGTATGCAAATGCAACTTGGTTTGATATTTTGCTATCTAAAGCAATGAAATTCATACATTTTAAGTGTGGCTTAAAAGTCCAAATACTTTTTGGGGCCACTGTAAATTTGATTTCACTTCAGTTGTGTGTATTTGGATTAGAGTGTGTATTCTGCAAGTCTGTGTCTTTTCCGGCTAAATGAATTTTTTCCATTACTATGAAACAAAGTATTCACTAATAGGCAGAAAAACCCATAAAGCAAAGTAATGTGTTGAGGAAATACGTTGATGTTATCTTCTTTAAAAACAATAAGACAGCAGCATATTTGGAATGAATGCAGAGAGGGAGGGGTGGGCTTTAAAAGTGTTTTTGTGACTTGTTGATAAGGCAGCGCCTGTCACTCAGGTTGACGGACAGCTTTGAGATGTAACTGTAAATCTGCATGTGTGTGTGTGTTTATTGGAGAGGAAATGGCTTTGAATGACTTGTTTTATCTACCAGCTTATATCGTGCTCATTTTCACTATGGAGTCTCCTCAGCTCTATCACTCCATCTCTCTCTCTTTCTTTCTCTCTCTCTTTAAATAGCTTTGTCTGGGATGAATGAAAGAGCATCTATCTCTTTCTTTCGCGCCTTTTTCTCCCGGGGTTCTGGGCTGATTAGCTTATGAACTGTGAGTGACATTTGAGTGTTTGATATTGAGGCTTTTCTGCACTTTTGTGTTTGTGGGTGTTAATGCTTTTCGCTCGACTGATTTGCATTGCCGAACCGAGAACGTCTCCATTCTCATGCATGAAGAGATCTTATCGAGATATAAATGTCTCTGATAGCTATGGTGAATTTGATAATGAAATGAATTAATAAACAATTTGACATGTAAATGCTTTTTCTATAATGGCATCGGAGGAGATGATGCGTGCACACACACACAAACAGAGTGACATCTGTGCACTTGGAGCGCAAGCTATTTCTGGAGGGTTGGATCAGGCCGGTTGCTGCCAATGATGAGGTATTGATTGGTTGAGAAATGTCAGTGTTGAATAACAGCCTGGAGCTTGTGAGGGAATTGGAGAGAATGGGTTGCGATTCTCTCGCTGGCCACTGGGGGAGGCTGTGAGCGTTTTGTTGTGCAGGGAGACGCTCGGGGAGCTGGACCACAGAGCGTATGGCCCACATTACTGAAGGGCCACGACAAGCTGCTCTCAAAGGAACAGATGCTTTTCACAGAGCCGTTCTCCTCGAGGCCACAGCTGATGTGACCGCTGATTGGTCTGTGATTTCTTCCAGCTTTGCTTCTGAATGTTCATTTACCGGGAGAGGGGAAAACAGGACAGTCGTGAGAGCAGACATGCAATGGTCACACACCCTGTCGGAGGAACAGACATAGAGGAAATGAGAGGGAGTTACTTTTGTCCCATACTAATGTCTCCAAAAAGCCCACAGGAACATAAGTCTCCTAGCTTTGAGTGCGTATGTTTGATACAGCTTCTGAATGTGTGAGGAGAAAAGCAGGAATTTCAAGCATGAGGCTGATAATCCTGTGAAGTTGAAGGATTTTTAAACTGCCTGCTTATTGGGTGAATATTACAAAAGTGAATATCCCAAAAAAATAAAATAAAAATTATTTTTATGAACTATTCATTTGTCCTTCATTCATTTTATTTTATTTTTCCAAGATTCTCCTTATCGTAGCATGTAACAGTATAAAAGTATTTATTACTGTAATGTGGAACATTATGTAAATGACAAAGTACTTTATGAAGTACTTATTAAAGTATTTACAGTTGAAGTCAAAAGTGTAACGAATCAGCTCATGGGAAATATGAATAATTAATCATAACTAGTTATAATTAATTATGAATATTTTAGATCCGCTGTAGATATTTAGCTGACCTCTCAGGGTCAACTGTCTTGTCAATTCTAAGAACGTTAATTTCCTGATTAAGGGAAATAACTTCCTTACTGTACAATTCTACAAAAGCTTGTAGCATAAATCTGCATGATTAAGTGACTCCAGTTATGAGCAAACAATGAACCACGTCAAGTGTGATACAAGTAAGGTTTTATTAACTACATAAACACTTAAACTAGTCTAACATACTACATAACCACATAACCTGGTCTAACATCCTACATAAACACATAAACTGGTCTAACATACACATACAGTGGGTACGGAAAGTATTCAGACCCCCTTAAATTTTTCACTCTTTCTTATATTGCAGCCATTTGCTAAAATATTTAAGTTAATTTTTTTCCTCATTAAATGTACACACAACACCCCATATTGAAAGAAAAACACAGAATTGTTGACATTTTTTTGCAGATTTATTAAAAAAGAAAAACTAAAATATCACAAGGTCCTAAGTATTCAGACCCTTTGCTAAATATTTAGTAGAAGCACCCTTTTGATCTAATACAGCCATGCGTCTTTTTGGGAAAGATGCAACAAGTTTTTCACACCTGATTTGGGGATCCTCTGCCATTCCTCGTTGCAGATCCTCTCCAGTTCTGTCAGGTTGGATGGTAAACGTTGGTGGGCAGCCATTTTTAGGTATCTCCAGAGATGCTCAATTGGGTTTAAAACAGGGCTCTGGCTGGGCCATTCAAGAACAGCTACAGAGTTGTTGTGAAGCCACTCCTTCGTTATTTTAGCTGTGTGCTTAGGGTCCTTGTCTTGTTGGAAGGTAAACCTTCAACCCAGTCTGAGGTCCGAGCACTCTGGAGAAGGTTTACGTCCAGGACATCTCTGTACTTGGCCGCATTCATCTTTCCCTCGATTGCAACCAGTCGTCCTGTCCCTGCAGCTGAAAAACACCCCCACAGCATGATGCTGCCACCACCATGCTTCACTGTTGGGACTGTATTGGACAGGTGATGAGCAGTGCCTGGTTTTATCCCCCCCCCCCCCCCCCCCCCCCCTCCACATAACGCCATTAGAATTAAGGCCAAAAAGTTCTATTTGGTCTCATCAGACCAGAGAATCTTAGTTCTCACCATCTTGGAGTCCTCCATGCGGGATTTCATGTGTCTTGCACTGAGGAGAGGCTTCCATCTGGCCACTCTGCCATAAAGCCACGACTGGTGGAGGGCTGCAGTGATGGATGACTTTCTACAACTTTCTCCAATCTCCCGACTGCATCTCTGGAGCTCAACCACAGTGATCTTTGGGTTCTTCTTTACCTCTCTCATCAAGGCTCTTCTCCCCCGATAGCTCAGTTTGGCCGGACGGCCAGCTCTAGGAAGGGTTCTGGTCGTTTCAAACGTCTTCCATTTAAGGATTATGGAGGCCACTGTGCTCTTATTTTTTCCCTTTGTGCTCTTAGGAACCTTAAGTGCAGCAGAATTTTTTTTTTAACATTGGCCAGATCTGTGCCTTGCCACAATTCTGTCTATGAGCTCTTCAGGCAGTTCCTTTGACATCATGATCCTCATTTGCTCTGACATGCACTGTGAACTGTAAGGTCTTATATAGACAGGTGTGTGGCTTTCGTAATCAAGTCCAATCAGTATAATCAAACACAGCTGGACTAAAAATGAAGGTGTAGAACCATCTCAAGGATGATCAGAAGAAATGGACAGCACCTGAGTTAAATATATGAGTGTCACAGCAAAGGGTCTGAATACTTAGGACCATGTGATATTTCAGTTTTTCTTTTTTAATAAATCTGCAAAAATGTCAACAATTCTGTGTTTTTCTGGCAATATGGGGTGCTGTGGGTACAGTAATGAGGAAAAAAAATTAACAAATGATTCTAGCAAATGGCTGCAATATAACAAAGAGTGAAAAATGTGAAAAATTTAAGGGGGGTTTGATCTTTCCGTTACCCACTGTACACTACATAAACACATGCATACAGTTGGTATAGGAAAGTGTTAAAGCTTAAGCAGTAAAGAGGAGCGAAATAAGGAATGAAGTTGTGGTATCATTTGCATATTCAGCAGATTTACATCTGAGGGAAAAATCAGATTCTTAGTTCAAACACACCTTTGTAACAAGGTGAAAATGATACCTAATGTATCAATTAATTAAGACTAAGTTTGGATACTAGCAAGTCTCGTCTGTCTGAAAGAAAGGCTTAATGCAATCTGAAAGTCCCAGTGATCCTTGCTGAAGTCGGTCGATGAAAAGAACCAGTTTTGAGTCAGAGGATCTTGATGAATGGAAAGGTTGAGGCCGAAGCCTGGCACGTAACTTAGGATGTTCTGGAGCATTGGAGCGTCTTATCGAAACCTAAAAGAACCACCGACTGGGTGGGTCTCTGGAGTGCGGCCTTTAAAGCCTGCAAAGATTCACGCCTCTCAAGGTGGGCTTGTCCAATCAGAAAGTAAGAAATTCCAAGCGGGAGGTTGCAATCGCTGGAGGGTTTTATGACCCATTGTTTGAGAGTATGGTAATTTGCAAATGGACTAGAATCGAAATTACTAAAGATTCTCAGAACACTAATATGTTGCGTAGGTGTAAACATACAATATACACTCTCAATTAGATCATCCGAATACGAATGAATAGAGACCAAACACATTATATGTAAGGTTACATGAATGAATGGTTCTATCATAAGCACGCATAAAATAGTCTACAATACAACAGATAATATACAAGACAGCAATAATATACACAATGACTTGAAGGATACACTGTTCATTCAAAGAAAAGTTTTCCTATGAATTAATTAGTAGAAAAGTCCATTCCTACTGTGCCTTGGGGATTTTCCTTATGAAAAGGCTTTTCCCTGCTCACATGCCATGAGGTCGTAAAAGTATCTGGTGTCAGGGTTGCCATGGTTTGGTGTCATTTGCAGACATCCTGGCATCCAGTTTATTGGGTGAGGGGACTGTGGCGATTTGTTAATCTAATGAATGACTGATTTGTTAAATCAAATGAAAAAGTGTGTGTTTGATTGGTCCAAACGCTACAAAAGGTTACATACACCTTTGCGAGCATCTGCAAAATGAAATGAAACTTATTTTGTCGTCTGGGAAACATGTAAGTATCCTCTGTTCCTTCTGAAGGCCAGTATTAAATAAACAAATATGATATTGTTAATAAAGAATAACAATTGGTCCCTCTGTAAATTCTCTTTGCCACCGTGAAATCTTCTCAGTCTCCCAAAGTGTAAATAGACGGCCGGGAAGTAAGAAAACACACAGTCATATGTATCCTCAATACTTCAATTTATTTATAGAAATACAGATATTATATAGGCATATGTCGAGGGGAGTTTAAACCCTTTAACCAATGAGGATATAGATGACATACACATATAGGATCTTTGGCCAAAAACATGTGTTTATATAAAATGGCCACATATACAGAAAAAACATGTACATATTAGGAATAGACTTCCTGGCGAAGAATGCTGAACTGTCTTCAGAGTTTCATCACGAACCTCATTCCTAGCTATCATGTCCTTATTTGGGACATTTGAACCAAAAGAAGCTAATGTATACATTTAAGCATGCATACCTCGCATATGAGTAAGAGATATTTAAAACATAATACAAGAGAGAGAAATGGATACAGAAGGGGGGATTCAGAGAGAATGCGTTGTATATAGAAGAATGAGAGAGGGAGGAGGAGAGAAAAAAGGAAAGGAGGCGGGAACGGGGCGGGGAAGGGAATAAGAGAGAGGGGAAAAAAGGAGGGGTGAGGCATATCTGGAACATTCTCTTAACAAGACAGAGAGTGTTTTCTAACAGATATTTAGGCAAAACAAGAAAAATTTGCACATCTGCATTCTGTTCCTCAGTCCCTCAGTTGTCCTCAGTGTGAAAAGATGGATCTCAAAATCATACAGTCATTGTTGGAAAGGGTTCAAATACACAAAAATGCTGGAAAACCAAATAATTTGTGGGACCTAAAGGATTTTTCTGAAGAACAACAGGCAGTTTAACTGTTCAGGACAAACAAAAGGACTCATGAACAACTATCACTAAACAAAAAAAAAACACAGCTGTGGATCATTCAGGTAACAACACAGTATTAATGGGATAGTTCACCCAAAAATGAAAATTCTGTCATTAATTACTCACCCTCATGTCGTTCTGAACCCGTAAGACCTCTGTTCATCTTCAGAACACAAATTAAGATATTTTTGATGAATTCTGAGAGCTCTCTGACCCTCCCATAGACAGCAGTGTACGTAACACGATCAATGTCCAGAAACGTAGCAAGGAGTTTGGTAAAAATCCACATGGAAATAAGGGGTTTAACCGTAATTTTACGAAGCTAGGAGAATGCTTTTTGTACGCAAAGAAAACAAAAATAACGACTTTATTGAACAATTCGTCTCCTCCGCGTTTCACCACTAGGCCATTTTTGGAGAGTATCATGAACCTGTGCAGCTGCGCCCACCGCCGGCGATACATTTTCTACGTCATTTACGCTTTGATTTGAACGAAAACAACGTTTCCAAAATGCCGCTAGGGTGGAGGAGGAGACAAATTGTTCAATAAAGCGGTACTTTTGTTTTCTTTGCGCATACAAAAAGTAATCTGAGCCTTCGTAAAATTAAGGTTTACCACGATGTCACAGGTGGATTATTTTACCTATCTATCTTGCACATACGTTTCTGGAGTGATCGTGGTAAGTATTGCACTGTATTAGGGAGCGGTCAGAGAGCTCTTAGAATCATCAAAAATATCATTCATTTGGGTCCGAAGAATGAACGGAGGTTCTTACAGGGTTTAGAACGACATTCATTTTTGGGTGAACTATCCCTTTAAGAATCAAGTGTATGGAAACTTTTGAATGGGGTCATTTTCATAAATTCAACTATTATTTTCTCTTGTGGACCATATGTAAACATCTTTTATGTGAAATATCTTATTAAGGTCTGTACTAAATAAAAAATAACATGCATTTTTGTATGATCCCTCTTGTTTTGGTAAAGTAATTAACATTTTGCAGATTCTGCCAGGTGTCTGTAAACTTGACTTCAACTGTAAGTACTTTAATATATTTGTATAATAAATGATATATTTTTATTTGTTAATTATAACAAATTATTTTTGTAACATGCGTTCTAAAATGTTCTTTATTCAGAATTTAATACAAATAATAATGATAATAGTTATTATTCGTTGTATTATTGTTATTTGAAATGTAATTATATTATATTGTATTATATTTAAAAATATTATCTGTGTATATATAATAAATCTTATATATTTTTTATTTTGAGGTGACCCAGACATGCTTCCATTAGATTCACCCTGTAACTCTTCCCTGCCCCCCGTAAACCTGAATAAATAAATCAGAATCCCTGTGACATCTCAAACTGTGCAGGCGGTGACTGACATTGTCATCCGTTCATTCCTCTTAAGGCCCCAAAAGGCAAATGCCAGAAGATACAATATTCATGCAGCCACTGACAGGCAAACCCAAGGCCTCTTCCTGCTCTCTCCCTCTTTCTATTGAACAGGCAAACAGCCTTTTCAAAGATGAGCATTTGCAGCTAAATGTCCCCTTCACGCACAGACAAAGCCTCCTGGGTAATATTTTAGGTCTGATTCAGTGGAGAGGCTGCATGTTTCTGATTTGGCTGCTAAAACCGAGCTCTCGTTAGATAGGTGCTTTACTCCTGGGAGCTGATTTTGGGTGCAGCCAAGATTCACTTCACTGCAGGGCAGATCTTCTAGCAGCTTGAGCTCTCAGCAACTTCCTGTTCATTCCTAAAGGCAGATTACGCGATTCTGCAAATCATATTAATGATGAATTATATGGAAGACTCTCCTGGTGAGATGACACAAGTAGGCTGTATATGAGAGCCCGCTGGCCCCACTGTGTCTCCTTGATCAGAGCTGAAGGTGTGTGCTATTAACATAATCAATGCTGGAGCTGTATCCTTGGTGCTCTGCTGGAGATGCTTTTGTTCCTGACGGTGGGCTTTGTGGCGGTCTGCTGGTCAATGTATTACAAGGGTCATTTGTCGCTATTAAGGACACTTACCCCAGATTGTCTCCTAGGTAGAGTCATACTGCTTCTCTATCACCTTCATGCTGGAGTTGATGATTTTATCTCTGCTTAAAGATTGTGAAATTGACCCATTTAATTTCCTTGATCATATTATGCATATCAGTGCATGTTATTCGAAAGAGTTTTTTGGGTACAATTTATCAGAATGCAGTGGCTTTCTCTGCCTCTGAAACAAGTTTTCTCTTCAATAATATCATGGCCTAACATGTCACAATCCAATCAGATCCCACCCTACATTCTGTCACTCAGAAATATATTTCACTATGGAGGTTAAATGCTTTTGGTGTCATTGTCTTTTAAGACAAACTAAAAGATTGACAGATCAATACACTTCCACTTCCAGCAGCCCTCCAGAACAAATATTATAATATCCACAAACTGTAAAGTGGGTGAATTTAGATGCTTCATTGGGTTTAGATGACACTATGCTGTAAGATTCAATGTTATGACGGCCGAATGTTACCGCAAACAGGAGCGAGTCTTTATTGAGACTTTGATTGGATTTGACATGAAAAGCTAAACGGACACTGCGGCAAAACTCTTTCTAGCTTCCTGACTGTGGCTTTCCGAAATTAGGCTGACAGGTCTTTGACAACATCTATTTAAGAAAAAGAGGAGGATTAATGAGTTAATTAATCATTTTATGTCATTCTGAAAAAAGACCCAGGAGAGGCGTCTCACGACAGACTGGTCTTTTTTTCTTCCTCTCTCGCTCTCTCTCACTCTTACTCTCGCTCTCTCTTTCTTTTCTTTTTTCTTTTTTTTTGGCGAAACGTAATTGTATTCAACGATATGCAGCAGCTTGGTATTTTGGCCATAGTTCTTAATTATGATTGGTGTTATTGCTCTCCAGAGCAGAGCAAATTGCTGTTATGTTGTTTGCCTGGGCCTAATCTCATTGGCACGTTGTCACAAAAGTAATTATCTGTCATTTAAATTGATGCCATAAGCTCAAGACAGAGGCACACCTGCTGCCACCAGCCAGGCAGAGAGGAGTAAAGATCAGGACTCCTCCTCCTCTCTCTCTCTTACTCCTCCTTTATTCTGTTTGAATCTTAAACCATATGCATGTGCAAAGCATGCCAGCAATCGTAAAGTACATTACTTTTGAAGTATGATGTACAGTATGCCAATATCAATGTAAAAATTGTCCCAGGGATGCATATATTGGTACCATTGGCCTATTTTTATGATAAGATTAGTTTTGCTATCATTTAGCGCTCACTAAATGTAACATTAAGAAATGTAATCTCTAGCAAATCCTACTTATAAATGCACATTTTTGTACTGTACGTTTTAATGATGCAATGCTTATTATTGGTCAGAATTTCAATATTAGGGCATATGCAAATTGTAATTTATTCTCAGCTTTCTGAAAATGCACTTCCATGGGTGGATGGATGGATGGATAAACTGAAATATAGGCACCTGGTTGCAGAGTAAGTGAGTAAAGAGCAGTGCAGGTTACTACATTTTTCTCTGATGATCTGTGCGGGAGAGTTTTTGGCATTAACTCGGGATAAGTTACCCATAATCCTCTTCAGACCTGCAGCTCTGTGAGGGATCAACTCCTGATGGATAATCTAACACAGGGTTGGTGAATGCTCTTTTCAGCCAATGAATAACATTAAAAATTCAAGCAGCAGAAGAAGGAGACAATGATGAATCTGACCTTATTAATTTTAACTTTGGATAAATAATGCAGGGCTTTCTGTTCAGCCCCTCTCCCTGTTTCTCCACCTCCTCCCCCTGATGGCAGCGCCCCCGTCAGATCTCTGATGATCCATTAACATCCTGTTCACTGAGTCTCTGTCTAAAAACAGCCAAGCGACTGCAGGGTTTTTTGTGGAAAGGACAGTGAAATCAGGACGTGCTGCAGAGAGCATGAGAGTGTTCAGGTGGACAGATCTTTTCATTAGAGGTGGGAGGTTGTTTTGTCGTTGTTTTCTCGCACGCAGAACAGCTGCTGTGCAAACATCTTGTTATTTTACAAATGCGCTGAACTTGCTGTGCCATTTTCAGATTTCATATCTCTTTGGAAAACATTGCAATTAACGTTCAAAGTCACGTTAGTTAGCAAACACTAATGAGTAACAACAAATGCTTTTTTCATTTTTAGAAACTCATGAAACACTTATCTGCAATAGAAAAGAAAGGGAGTATTTTCTTGGTAGAAACATATATAGAAAAATATAAAATATATTTTGAGATTTTATATTTTCTGAAGAATATAAGGGTTGTTTGTCTATAAAATATAATAATTCCTATTAGGGATGTAACGATTACCGGTTTTACGATAAATCACGATAAAATGCCCTGACGGTAAGTATTACCGTTTAAAATTTAATTATCATCAAAACCGTGTTTGATTATCGCAATTTTGAAAACTCGCGGTAAATCCTGTCCAGCCAGCATCAGTCAGACGCAGAAGCAGCATGCAGTGTTGTTGTTGTTGTTTTTTTTTTTGCCAACGAGCTAAAGGTGGAAGTCAGGGACAGCGCTCGGTAGATTTTTCAGCCATCTAAGAGGACCAAATCGGTGGTCTGGTCGTATTTTGGCTTTTACAAGAGTCCTGAAGGCAATTTAATCGAGGACGGTCACCCTGTCTGCTGATCTTGCAAGAAGAAAGTCGCTGCAAAAGGGGGAAACGCATAATGTTATATAGCGAATGCAAGGTAACTTTTTTACCTCAATACCAAAACTAACTGTGCAGATAATTGGACAAAAAATATTGATTAGATTAAATATTTCGTTATCTCACTTGTTTAACGCAAAGCTTCCGCGAAGAAAAGTTCTCAGCAAGTGGCTTTGAGCCAAGACGAACGAACGTTCAAGCTATCAGGTTGACATTTAAGGGATAATGTATTGTATATTCATAGTTAACTTATTACACTGATTTTTTTTGTTTACCTAAAATAATTATAAATACGGGGATATGAAATATTGAATTGAGATTAATGTTTTGAAATCTTATAAATCCATTATGAACAGTGTACAAAACAATAGTCAGGACAATATTATCACTACAGCAAAATTATAGTAGTATTAATACTAAATTCCTCTGATTTCATTATCAATACAATCAAAAACTGAGACGCAAAATGGCAAGCTGCATTTGAATGAAACGAGAGAGAGCACGTCCCCCCCCAACCCCCCGCACCTCTGCGGTGATACAAGAGACATGGGGCGAATTCCAAACAGAAGTGAGCTTCCCTATGCCCTACTCCCTTCGAAGGGCAGAGCCCTTGAAGTGTGTTCTTTGAAGGGTGCAGGGCATTACTGTCTCGTATAAGCGTTTGAAACTCCCTTGGCGAAGGGAATGACTGACCAAATGTTACCTTGACAATGCTGCGCGTGCGTGCAGCATTCAGTACTCCATCAGTTCTTGCAAATAAATATTTTTTATTTTATTCAAATATTGTCTAATTGTGTCTTATTTATTTAAACGTTTTCAAACTAAACTTGCTTACACTACCGTCTTAAATCATATTTCTATCACTTATGAAAAATATGTTGTCTTACATTAAAATAGACAAATTTAATTAGCCTGTTCTATTTATGTTTGTATGTGAACTCGAAATCAACCACAAGTTTGCTTTAAAAAGCATCACAAGATCTCCTAAACGAAGATCACGTGATCACTAACGGAAATCACATTGTGTATACGTATATATATTATTATTATATGCACACCACAAGTGATGATTATGCATTATTAATATTATTAGGGCTTCATGTTAATGTTAATTTAATGTTTTTGCTAAAAAAAGTGCATATAGCTGCTAGTTGTATTTGTTGTTTGTTGATTTTCAAATATAAAATTATTGAAATGTTTTCAGTGCGTGTATCAAGTTCTTTTTGAACATTTTCATCTAATTAAAAAAAAAAACGTGATAGTATTGATAACCGTGATAACTTGGTCACTATAATCGTGATATGAAATTTCATACCGTTACATCCCTACTCCACTTTAACATCCGATTCACAACACAACTGATTCTTAGTTATTTTTGGTGAATCAAAAGTATACATTAATGACACTTATGAACCAGTTCTTTTAATGAATCGTTCCTTTTGAAGTTTACTTCAGCTGATTTGTGGTTATTATATCTACATTTACATTTACATTTAGTCATTTAGCAGACGCTTTTATCCAAAGCGACTTACAATTGGGGGATCTATTAAATAACTAGCTATTGAACTGAAGTTTGAGCCCTGTTGTTAACTTTTATAGTTAACATTTTTATGTACCCAGTTAAAAATGTACTTGCATAATATGCAGAATTAGCTGAGACAGTTTCTTTCATATAGAAGCAAAGTTGACATACATGAAATATGGCAAAATAAATTGAAAATGAATTAAAATCTAAAATGAATTCAATCAAGAGGGTGTGAATCAGAGTCAAATAGAATCTGAATCTTATTGCAACTCTGATCATTTTCTTTTTT
The DNA here is from genome assembly GCA_018155175.1 of Sinocyclocheilus anophthalmus. Taxonomy (NCBI): domain Eukaryota; kingdom Metazoa; phylum Chordata; class Actinopteri; order Cypriniformes; family Cyprinidae; genus Sinocyclocheilus; species Sinocyclocheilus anophthalmus. The sequence goes on along the minus strand of JADLZN010003582.1, from coordinate 15,718 downwards.
GAAAATTCGGATACATTTCTGAATTTATTCAGCTCCCTATGCAGTTTTTACTTCATGTTAGCTTAATTCACCCTGGTTAAGTCGAAGCTGGCATAAATGTTTCTGTCAGAAGCTTTGAAGGCAACAGAGGAATGAGAGTTCACCCTTGACAAATTGGGTTCCGAAAGATGATCCCTTTTGAAAATAAGACCATCAGATTGACGGGAATGAGACAAGCCCCGCTGCTTGAGACAGTGGCATAAATAAAATGACAATGAGGAGTAAGAAAAATACCCATTTCTTGTTTCCTGTTTTGTCCGCCGAGGTTGTCAGTGCTGTTGTTCTGTCCTGATGACCATTTGTGGGATTGGACGGAGGCAGCCGTGCCTGACTCGGGGGCTGATGGTCCACTGATTGCACAGATGTCCCTAAGAAGGCGAGATGCCGTGGAAATGATGGATGACATGAGTCCTGCCCCTCTGCCCTCGGCTATCAAGCGCTGTCTGGAAAACAACGGAAAACCTCTCAATCAACGGAGACTGTCAGGAAGTTTAAAATTAAACTTGTTTGAGATGTAAAAGATGTGTCGGTGTGTTACCTGTTGGAGAGCTTGAACTCCTGCAAGTTTTTACAGTATGTATGCGTAAGATAGAGAGTGCTGGGTGATATGGCCAAAAATATCGTACAATATCGATATTTAGCATGATATTAATTTACCATTAAAGGGATAGTTTTCACACCAAAAATGAAAATTTGATTTTTTACTGCTACCACCCGCCAGGGCATTCCTGACTTTGTTTCTTTAGTAGAACACAAATTATGATTTTTTTTTTAACTCCAGCCGTTGCAGTCTATCTGTCTTATAATGGATGGCAATGGTAACGAAGTCTTTGAGAGTAAAAAAAACATGCACAAACAAATCCAAATTAAACCCTACGTCTCATGACGACACACTGATGTCCTAACACACGAAACGATCAGTTTGTGCCAGAAACCGAACATGGTTTCATAGAGTCAAAGAAAAAGGATATAATACTAGTCCCCCGGCCCTTGAGCGCGTGCACGGCATCCGGTGCGTGAGGTTTGTACGCGCTCTGGCGTAGTTTACGTTAATGGGTGTGTTGATATCCAGCCGAAGAGCAATCAACCATAACTTCAGGCGAGCAGGCTCAGAAGTTGGGAATACGTGGAAAGTCACCTCCCCCAGAATGAGTTCGCGCGAGAGAACGTAATATTTTAGTTTTTAAGTCGGTTTGAACAATCCGGATAATCGCAAGTTAGTACCATTTTGATTAGCCGTCGTACCTACAATGTTTGTGCACTGTGTAAACAATGAGTGACGTATACCCGCGAGAGATCATTTCCGGCGCTTGCGTAAACTATGCCAGAGCGCATACACACCTCACGCACAGAATGACGTGCGCACACTCAAGGCAGTTGGACATAGTGGTGTATAAAAAAATGAAAAAATGATATAAATACTGTTTGGTTTCTCACACAAACCGATCGCTTCGTGTCTTAGGACATCAATTTTGTTTGTCCACTGCCGCAGGTTTAATGTTGGAGTTGTCCTGTTGCCATGTTTTTTTTTACTCTAAAATAAATATTTGTCCATTTGCCAGCATGATAGACCTGATAGACTGCAACGGTTTTAGTTAAAATCAATAATTTTGTGTCTCCTGAAAACAAGTCCCTACATCTTGGAGCCCTTGGGGGTAACGAGATAAACATACCTTTTTTCATCTTTTTGGGTTGACGCTATCCCTTTAAATAGGGAAAGAAAATGCTTTTCACATGTTTGGAATGTAAAAAGACTAGCCTGTTCACATTAACTCTACAATTTGCAATTTAGCACTCTGTGATAGTGGTTTGGGCAAGTACTCCTGAATGTAACAAATTACTGATTATTTTCTTTTAAATGTATTCCGTTACGGTTCTGGATTACTTTTATTTACAAAGTAATTAGTAAGTAGTTACATTCCTAGTTTCCGTTATTTTTCTCCATTAATTTATTAAATCCCAGAATACACTCTCCCGATAAATATATGTTATTAAAGCATCAACATTCACAGAACCCTGTTATTTACTAAAAGCAGTGGCTGCTGCGTGCATGGTTTTGGCATGGCAGATGCCAGCAAATAGCACTGCATTTTATAATCGCTAAAAGCACATCTCGGAATCATCGCAATCTCACAAATCTCGTTACTAACCATAAAATATATGATAAAATTAATCTTTCATAACTACAATTCGTGTGTTTAGTAAATGATAGATTCAGGAGCACCAGACAAATTTTCAGCACTGCATTTCTCAAGCTGCAACACTTGTTATCTGCCTAAATATAAACATCTGCATTCGCTTTGCAATGTATATTTATATTAGTTTCATGTGCTTTTGTGGCAATGATGATAACATTTATTGTTTTAGAATCTTTATTTTAGCATATTTCTGAGTTTTGCGATCCCGTGAATCATTTATTCCTCCTCCGCAGCCCTCACGAACACACACGATGTCTACCCGCTCCGCGCCGCTCTTGTCCTCGGCCCACTCTGTCGCGTCGGTCCTCCTGGAGCCTCCTCTAATCCACTGCCTTGACTCGACAGTGCGTTTTCGACATCCTGTTTACAATCTCCTATATTAGAAAACACTGCATTCTGGTCCCAGCAATGTAACGTGGCAGTAACGCATAGAGACCTCGGTTTGTAGCTATACTCCAATTACTATTTTGAAAATAACGCGTGAAATTACTCCGTTACTAAAAAAGTAATCAAAATACAGTAATGCGTTACTAATTAATGCGTTACTGCCCAACACTGCTCTGTGAAATCCATTTTTCTTCTAAATTTTGTTGTTGTTTTTTCAATTCTGTATTTTATTATTTAATACAAGTTTATCATCAAAATTTGTCTAACGAATTAAACATTAACAACTTAATCAATCTTTTCAAATGTACAGCCCCCCCCCCCCAAAAAAAATATTATACTGACTCCAAACTTTTGAATGGTAATATATTTCTGTCTCTTCATTAAAAATCCGAAAAATATTACTCAACTGTTTAATGTTTTCTTGAGCAGCAAATACTTTTAGAATGTTTCTGAAGGATCATGTGACACTGGAGAGTAATAACTGGAGTATTGATGCTGAAAATTACCGCTTTTGATCGACAGAAGAGTGAGAATCAGTGACATAGAAAGCAGTTACTTTAAATAGTAAAAATGTTTCACAATATTTCTGTTTTTGCTGTATTTTGGATCAAATAAATGCAGGCTTGGTGAGCAGAAGAGAATTCTTTAAAAAAACATTAAAAATAACATTTAAAATCTTACTGTTGAAAAACTTTTGACTGGTATTGTATAAGAACACCATAAATCAATTAAATCAACAACAATGTTGCATGTCTTTTAACAAAAGGACACCCTTCCCCTTTAGACAATGGCACGTGTTTGAAAGCACTACGTGATATTCAGAGCAGATGGGCAGCAGAATTTCCTTCATCTCTCAGATCCATAACAATTCTGCCAGTGTTTGACTGTGGCTGCCGGGCTCCCAGCAGAACATCTGAATCCTGACTTATTGACCATCTTCTTTCCTGATCAATATTTAATGCCCCCTTTGACAAGATCACATTCAGCAGAGTGAGAGATTTTACACTTCTTGGCCGCCGGTCCAGCAAAAAGACGGGATCTCTTTCAGTGTTATTACATGAAGGAACGGCGTCCGAAGGCCTCTCTCTCCTTGCCTCGCTGACTCATGTGATTTCTTTTCAAAGATGAAGGAAAACGTCAGAGCCACAGGGTTTGCAGTTCAGACCACACAACCGCAGATCTTTTTCACAATCCATGCCTGCAGATTAGGATACTGTACTGTTAATTATGTAGGTGAGAAAAAATGCTTTCACTTGGATAAAGGCCAGGAGGAAAAAAAACTGTAAATTAGTGTTTTCCTTGCATCACGCGAGATCCTGCAGAATAACAGCTGATGAAACTGGACTAATCTTAAGGGAAGAGTGAGATAAGGCCATTTGGCATTCACTGCATACTGACGCAACACCTTTTCCCCTCTTTCAGTTATGAATGGGCACAAACACTCAAGATAGTTTACCTAACAATGAAGATTTATGTCATCATTTGCTCACCCTCAGGTCACTTGAAAATAATTGCAGTTTATTTATTTTTTGTTATATTTGGTTTATTAATTTTTTTTGCCTTTGTAACACAAATACAATGTCTTTATAGAATGTTTTCTGTAAATTTTTGTTTTTAAAACAGAAAATGTTGAAAAGTACTTCCAAACGCATATTCTGTTGAAATATACACATATTTCACACAATTTATTTTTTAAAAGTTATTAATGTACAATGCACAAACCATATGGAAACATTAAAATGATTTTTTCGTATGGTTTCCTTTGTAAGTTTAATTGTTCAATTGTATAGTGGAATATTTTAATTGAAAAATATATATTTGATGTTATTTATTAATTATATTCTGATCAGAAGAAAGTATTGTAAAATGTTGACAACGGTTTCTTCATTCGTGAAATATAATAAAATAATGAAAAACTTGGTTGTCATTTATGATTTGTGATGGTGTTGAGACACCATTAACAATCATAAGTAAAAAAATTTTACTGTTGTAATGTTTATTCATGTAGTATTATTTTGGAGTCCAAGTCAAGACATGCACATCACATGACAGTGGTGCTGTTGCATGTGTTAGATTCAAGGTTTTGCACAGAGAAAGTGTGTCTAGCAGAGTAAAAATAGATCAGCTCATATTTTCTTTTGGAGATCATTACTTTGAATAAAAACCAGCACTCTGGCTTCTCTTGAAGCAGAAGGCTTGAGAAGAAAAAAAATATTCAGGACACAGAGATTAGAAAAATATGCTCTTTTTCAGTCTATTGAAGCATGAGGGTGGTGCCACAGGGAGGGACACTTAGACAAAAACACGAGAGACCTGGGCATCGGTCCAACCTAAAGACTATGAGACAGATTCAAGAACCAGACACCGGTGGAGAATTAAAAGCTTATCCTGTGGTGTAATGGGCAGTGTAAACCTTGCTGGGACATCCACCTGAAACAAGCTTCTAATGGTTTTTTTGAGTTGGTAGACCATCTTGAATCTGCAGCAGACCACCAGCTACCAGCTTTCTAAACCCAGCTTGACCATCTTAATCTGGTTTGACCTAGTTTTCCCACTGGGAACAGCACGAGAGCAATGGGCTGTAGAAATGTGTTAGTCTAGATCTTTCAAGGAGGTGTTTCATTAACAAACATGCTGCTGTACGTGACACTGAGCTGTTTTTAAACATCCACAGCTGAGAGAATTTTAGAGGTTTATATGTGCAGCCATATAATCTTGTTCTTTCCACAGCTGCTGTGTGTCAGTGTCATGGACTGTCTGCTCATCTCTAACCTTTCTATCTGTCACCATGTGTGCTACAGAGATACGAGACATATTAAAACACTGATGTTAATTTATTCAATTAAATTATTAAAAATTTAAGTCAATGTTGATGTTAATGTTACAAGTAATAACAATAATGAGTGTGTGTGTGTGTTTCTGCTGTAGGATGTTTAGGGTACTGGTAATTAGTTTGCGGTTTTTACAACATTTACAATATTCCTGTTAGTTTTGTTTTTCTTTTTAGTTGCTGCTTGGAAGTATACTGTCATATTTAATGTATGCAAGGCTGGGATTGTTGTCTTCAGACAATTAAATCGGCCCTCTCATAATCACCTCTGACCAAACAGGGGAATACGGTTTTTCATGGCTGGAATTAATTAAACTCACAACATGGAACTGGATGACACAGTTTGATAATATATTTTGAGTGATATGGGCCATTGACTGCCTTTCCATCGCTCAGGAACAATAATGAGGCAGGCAATAATAATAATAATAAAAGAAGAAAAAACCCCAGAAATATCTGTGGATCCATACACGGCACAGATTGTTTGTGGGTATTAAATTGTGCGTACATTTCTGAAAGCCGCTGGAAAAGGAGCCCATTGTCAAAATATTTCTTAGCAAATTGCTGTCACTGCCATTGTGGCTGGTTTGATAGATTCTGTGTTTTTGAAATGAGGCAGAATAGATCTGGCTTGGTCAACTGTCCACTGCAGGGATTTCATTCTGGACATTTGAAATGCTGATTGTTTTTGGCACATGTAGCTAAGGTGACAGCTCCAACAAAAAGCTTGTATCATTTTTATCAAGGGTTTTATTTATTTGCTCCATTAAGGCATGAAAAGGGGCTTTGAGAGCCTTGCTGATGCTGCATATTCAAACATGCAGAACTCCCCAGCTATTTTCTTCCCTCAAATAAAGAATTAAAATAAGCTCCTTTAAAGGCTGATTTTAGATATCAGCACTCCCACGGCATTCCCTGGCTCAACGCCTTTCCTGTGGTTATGATAAGGTGAATAGAGGGACACAAAGCTGCCGGGAGCCACTGTGGTGTGTGTGTGTGTGTGTGTGGTGGAGAGAGAGAGAGAGAGATTATACAGACCTGGAGAACAGAAAGGAAAAACTGTGAAATGTGCACACACAACCTTGCTCTTTAGAATAATGGTCTGTTGTTAACAAGTAACTATGCATGAAGTAATAGGTAGTACTACATTAACACTTAACTTAATACTGTTAACTAATAGAGAAGCAAGATTAACTAAGCAGTAAGTAGTAGCAAATTTAGGACAAAGGTAGTTCGTTATTAGATATTTGATAATTATTAAATAAAAATATCCTCATTGAGAACTACTTGTGAAATATGACCAGTTAATAAAGAATAACCAAATTAATTACTAATCACAACAGTAACATCTTAAAATTGAACAATTGGGTTCTTTGTGGAAACAAATTTATGAATATGATATCCCCCAAACAAGTCGGCTACATTTTAAAATTGTGACTACTACTCTTACCAAAGGATGGATGTTCAAACTTAAACATAGAATAATAATAAAAATGAAAATTCACTTAAAAATTTTAATAATTAAGAAGTGATGCTGACAAGCTCATGATTGAATTAGTTCACAATTATGTACTTTTTTTTTTTCTTTCTAATATCGTGCTGCAGGTTGTCACACGCTGCATCAATTCGTGATATCAAACAGTCCACACAAAGATTAGATGTACCAGATAACCTGTCTGTAACCTTAGCCTGCCTCCATTCTCACTACCAATGGTATGAGGTATATATTGTGCAGATACTAATATTATGTTAACTATACTTATAATTACTGTGATTGTAAATTATTACCGCATATTCCAGATTACAGTGTTTGGTAAAATATCACTAGTGCCTCACACAAATGTATGTGTGAGATATAAAATATGTTATATAACTTATTAAATTACTTAGTAATTGCTGAGTGGTTAAGGTGTTTTTCATTTTAAAATAATGGTCCAGATCACTAGTATTTCCTTAGTAGCACTTTAGCTTTAAAGTGAAAAATACATTAGCCTCTCACTAATTGCTCAAGCGTTACCTTGTCAGCCTGCATGAACTACTAGTGATCTGGACCATTAGTTTAAAATGAAAAACACCTTAAACACTCAGTAATTACTAAGTAATTTAACATATTTTATATCTCACACATACATTTGTGTGAGGCACTAGTTATACTTTAGTGACCAGACACTGTAATCTGGAATATGCAGTTTTGTACTTAACACAATATAAATGCAGTCGATGACATGATTAAGGATGTGAATTGTTTTTTGTCAAGAGAACATCATTATTTATATTCAAGAAAAGTCCTCACCAGCCTACTGTCACTAAAGGTACAGGTCTTTTCGAGTCGGAGACATACTGAACTGACACAAACTATAGAGCTCATAATTGTGAACTAATTCAATCACTTCCTAATTATTAACATTTTTAAATGAATTATTTTTATTTTTTCTATGTTTTTGTTTGAAATAAACGGAGAGCATCCATCCTTTGGTAAGATAGTAGTCACAATTTCAACTTGTAGCCGACTTATTTGGGGGATATCAAATTAATAAATTAGTTTCCACAAAGAACCCAAATGTTCACTTTTAAGACGTTACTGTTGTGATTAGTAATTAATGGGTTATTCTTTATTAATTGGTCATAGTTCACAAGTAGTTCTCAATGAGGGTATTTTTATTTAATAATTATCAAATAGCTAATAAGTAACTACCTTTGTCCTAAATCTGCTACTACTTACTGCTTAGTTAATCATGCTTCTCTATTAGTTAATAGTATTAAATTAAGTGTTAATGTAGTACTACCTATAACTTCCTGCATAGTTACTTGTTAACAAAGGACCATTATTCTAAAGTGTTACCACGTGCGCATAATGAGATGGCTAGTTTATGTAGATATATATCTATTTTCATATGCCTGTAGTTGCAGCAGTTTTGTAAACATTCTCAGGACCACACACTGTGTGGTTACACGCCCTGGACATTTCTAACCTGTGCACCAGCAGCTCTACAGGCGGACCAGAGCTTAGAACACGATTTTCTTTTGACGCGCACCCCTTATCCGTCATGGAGTAAACTGTGGCATGTTTATTATATTCAGCCGGCAGATTTTTGTAGTTGCGGCTGAAAAAGGTTATTTAGTCAGCATTTATACAACGTTCTTTTGGTCCTCCGAATCCTGATTGGTTGATAGGATGAGTGAGACTGATTCTAGCGGATACGTACGCACTGCACCATTTACACGGTTGATTCACTGCCGACTATCATTTTTAAAAATAATACGATTTTTGTGGCACAGAATGTATGTTTTAGACTTCAAATATGCCAGTTGTAATAAAGATCGATATAGGCTATTGAAATTGTCTTCGTTTTCAAAGAAGTGAGCTTCAGTGCTTCGAGAGAAGCCGACCTCGGCAGGTTTTCTGGAATTTGCGCTGGACTCTGATGTCTCTATTAGTGGTCAAACATGAGATATAGTGCTTGGGTAAATCTAACGAGCAGTCTGTGATCCCATTAATAGATTTGTTCCAAAGCAAATAGTTGGCTAAGTCTCATTGCGTTAAATTAATGGAACTTGTGGAGCTTGCCTGTCGTATGACACAGATGCTGTCCTTGTACCTTTTAACTTGAATTTCTTGTGTAGGGCCAACTTATGTGGCTCTTGTTGTTATAAATAGTATATTCAAATAAAGAATTGATTTTATACAATAATAGTCGTATTTAATAAGAGTATTTAAGTATTGGGAAACAGTTGTGTGTGTTCCTGATGGTGATTTTAGTTACATTATTTCGCCCTTAGATGGCGAAAAGAGACTGTTTTTATGAGTCGGACCCAGTAAAAAAAATGATATTGATAGAGACTGAAATGCTGTTGTAAACAAGGAAGTTATTTTTATTTTTAACAATATCTTGTAAATGGAAATTACCCTTAACAGATAAAAGGAAAGTACGACAAAGATACCGCTTTCCTCAGCGGACATTTAAAATTAATGTTTTATTTTGAGGATGAGATTGAGCCGAAGAATGAATGCTGTATCAGATAAAGGTAATTTCTCTCTCATAATACTCGAATTTTCAAATTAGTAACGAGGCTTGGGTGCTGCTGTTAATCTGTCAACTTGAGATTTGAATCAGTGGCGGAAGGAAGTAGTTCTGCACAAAGAGGGTTTTTAAAAACACACTGTTGTTTCTTATGTATTTACACACTCGTGCCGTCGAACTGTTGTATAAACACAATTTCACACTTGTAGCTGTGCATTATGGCTGAATCACAGCTGTGGTGATATATTGCTCATTTAGGGTTTCCATGAAGAACCTTTAACATCCATAAAAGGTTCTTCCGATCTTAAAATGTTCCTACACAAAAAAATACGGCTGTTTCCGAACTGCTCACTGGAAGGTTCTTGAGGAAACCTAAAATGTGGTTGTTATAGCATGTGAAAAACCTTTTGGATCCATTTCTTGTAAGTGTACATATAAAAGCAATGTTTTTTTGTGGCATCTTGTGCTGTAAATGTTATGTTTTAAGACTTTTTCATCCAGCTGTTTTGAGCACAATAATGTGTGCTTTGTTAACAGAACCCTAAGAAATGTAACTGAATTGGGGTTTGGTGAACACAAATAATAGAGGGTTTCCTTAAAACATACTGAACATTGAAAATATGTAGTTACACGTTCCTAATAAGTGGGAATTAACATTGTAATGCCACTGAGGACTTATTTGATGTCTCAATAAAATTTCACTCAGAAGAATATGCATCAGGCTTGCTAAACTATGAAGCGTTTATATTATCGGGAGAGTAAAGTGGAGCGCATCTGCTTCAGGGTTGCTTTGAACTTTCTGCAATTGGGATGGCGTGATTGATGCTCTCGCAGCTTCCCGTGTGTGTTCCTCAGTCGTGTTTGCTCTGAGGAAGCTATTGATTGGGACGAGAGAAATCGGTCAGGCTGATAACGGTAATGAACGAGCTGGAAGCTTGGTTTGGAAGTTCAGCACGGGATCATGTAACGTAAAAAAGAGATGGAAGGAAAGAAAGATGGGAATGTTGTGTTTGAGTAGTTTAGTGGATCATTATGAACACACTGTACATACAGAATCAATATTTAAGGAAAAGCACCTTGCACGTCAGTCAGATCTGATGATTTTTTAAGCTATGTTGTCATTTGGCACCAGATTGCAAAAATGATCAAACAGGTCCTCAAACACTGATTTTCTGTAATGATTAAACGGAAGCCGTTATATTAACCGATCTGACAACATGTGTTCCAGCGAGCATAAAAGCTTTGGAGAGAGCATAACTTTTTCAAATTAAACCGTTATGAGACCTTAATTATTTCATTGGAATGGGGTCAAGGATGAACTGCAAAAATGTAATTATATTAGATCAGCCAGAACTCAAAGGTTATTTCAGACGTTTGGCAGCACGGCGCAGCTGCTTGGCCAATGAAGCCGCTCATAAACAAACCTGTGTCAACTCAATAAAGATAATGTGAATCTGGGCAAAAAAGAGGATATTAGCCAAGCACGTTTTAGAAACATCTCATCTCTTGATAACCATGCCGTGGTTTGGGAGAGGGCAGACGTTGTCCCAGAGAACTTCTGCCGTCACTTCTTCTCCGCCAGCGCGGCTGTTTTTCCCTCCCAGAAGGTCGTTTGGTTAATGCACATTTTGGTCTTCACAGGCTCTTAACTGCTTTTTAATCAGTGATTATTAGAGATGTGGAAGGCTGTGCAGGCGCCGGAGTCCCCAGACGCAGAAGAGTGCCTGTCAATATGTCATGTCAATTAGCCCACCGCGAGACGGCCCCCTCCATAGCAGATCTACTCCAACACTTACAGTGGGGAAAAAAAGTATTTAGACAGCCACCAATTGTGCAAGTTCTCCACTTAAAAAGATGAGAGAGGCCTGTAAATTTCATCATAGGTATACATCAACTTGAGAGACAAAATGAGAAAAAAAAATCCCAGAAAATCACAACTTGTAGGACATTTAAAGAATTTATTGTTGCAATATGGTGGAAAATACGATTTGGCAATAAAAAATTTTCATCTCCATACTCTTGTTATATACCCTTTGCCAATGACAAGAGGGTCAAAGTTTTCGTAAGTATTCAACAAGGGTTTCACACACTGTGCTGGATTGTTGGCCAATTCCATCCATGAAAGATCGACTCCTAAAGCAGTAATCGGTATGTTTGGTGGCTGTCGGCTGGGCAACACGGAGTTTTCAACTCCTCCAAAGACGACTTTCTATGGGGTTGAAGATCAGGAGACTGGTTAGGCCATCCTTCGTGCCTTCAGAGGGACAACGAGTCAGGGCGGTGGTTGGGGATACATTGTATGCCTGAAGACCCGCACGTTTCATCTTCATGGCCTGTCTGATGGAAGGATGGTATTTTCACTCAAAATCTCACGATACATGGGCCCATTCATTCTTTCGTTTACACAGATAAGTCGTCCTGGTCCCTTTGCAGAAAAAAAAACCCCAAAAGCATGATGTTTCCACCCCCATGCATCACAGTAGGTATGGTGTTCTTTGGATGAAACTCAGCATTCTTTCTCCTCCAAACACGACAAGGTGAGTTTTTACCAAAAAGTTCTATTTTTTTTTCATCTGACCATATGACATTCTCCCAATCCTCTTCTGGATCATCCAAATGCTCTCTAGCAAAACTTCAGATGGGCCTGGACATGTACTGGCTTAAGCAGTGGGACACGTCTGGCACTGCAGTATTTGAGTCCCTGGCGGCGCAGTGTGTTACTGCCTACTGATGGTAGGCTTTGTTACTTTGGTCCCAGCTCTCTACAGGTCATTCACTAGGTCCCCCCGTGTGTTTCTGGGATTTTTGCTCACAGTTCTTGTTTTCATTTTGACCCCACGGGGTGAGATCTCTGCGTGGAGCCCCAGATCGAGGGAGATGATCAGTGGTCTTGTATGTCTTCCATTTTCTAATAATTGCTCTCACAGTTGATTTCTTCACACCAAGCTGCTACCTATTGCAGATTCAGTCTTCCCAGCCTGATGCAGGTCTACAATTTTGTTTCTGGTGTCCTTTTGACAGCTCTTTGGTCTTGGCCATGGGGGAGTTTAGAGTGTGACTGTTTGAGGTTGTGGACAAATGTCTTTTATACTGATAACAAGTTCAAAAAGATGCCATTAATACAGGTAACGAGTGAGGACAGAGGAGCCTCTTAAAGAAGAAGTACAGGTCTGTGAGAGCCAGAAATCTGACTTGTTTGTAGGTGACCAAATACTTAATTCACCGAGGAATTTACCAATTAATTCTTAAAAAAATCCTACAATGTGATATTCTGGATTTTCTTTTCTCATTTTGTCTCTCATAGTTGAGGTATAACTATGATGAAAATTACAGGCCTCTCTCATCTTTTTACGTGGGAGAACTTGCACAATTGGTGGCAAACTAAATACTTTTTTTCCCCACTGTACCTGGCGCAGGCACGAGGAGAGAAATGATCTCATCGGGGTGTTTGACATGACTTACAGCTAATTTTTGAAAGGTCGGAGTATGCCGTGTGGTCTACTGTGTGAGGACCCTATGGATGACCACTATTGACAGATAAATAGCAGACCTGTGTAAGAAATGATGCAATGTGGTTGACCCTGATCGTTCATTTAGCTAGGTTAAGTTTTATGGTAAAATATAAGTCTTGTAAAATATTATATTTTATAGCTGTTTCAGTTACGGATACAAACAAACTCGACCCAGGAAGTTATTACATTTGAGATTGAACAAGAGTGTTTGGAAATAAGTGGGGCCTATACAGCAACAATATATAAAAGCAATGTAAGACTGACATATAGAAAAACAATCAAGATAACAATATCAAACAACAAAAAAGGACCCCTACAGGTTTTAAAACTTGTTAATTATTGAGCAGTCTGCAAAAAATATATGAATTATTGTTTATAGTTTAAATATATTTAAAAAATGTTTATTAATAATGTTTTATTTTAATTTATATTTCTGCAAGCACAATGTCATTTATTTCAGCGATAAATTGTCACATAGTAAATGTTAATCATTCATTGCACACATTTCACATAGTATTTTATTTTAATTTTTTGTTAGGCGTACACTGAAAAAAAAAGGTGTATAAGCTATTTTCGCTCTGAAATTGCTTGTAAATTTCTCAAATACTTACAAAGAATTAAACTTTTTGAAGTAGAAATTAAGCTGATGCTACACTAAAAATCACATTTTGAAGACTGAAATAGTAGGCTATTTCACTGTAAAACTCCAATAATCTTGTAATCAATAATATTTTTTTACAGTATATTTATCTTTCAAACTTTCTCTTAATGTTATATATCAAATAATACTCTTTATGTCTTCTGAGAGCTATGCAATTTTACATTCTTAAACGTACAAATACGGTAGTGCTGTCGTTTACCCAGCATACTTTGCAGCGGTGCGAGTTCTGACCAAACTGCTCTATGCTAAATCAATCTGCAAACACTCGCAATCTACTTCCATCTACTTTCATAGAGTTTGTTTGTATCGTGAGTGTTGAGGACGCATCTCAATGCACTCTGAGTGCTTATTTACCTTAATGTATTCTAAACATAGACCTGACACACTCACCCTTATCAAACATATCATTAATTGCCTATTAAGCCTGAGCTTCAGACTGATGCTTAATTACAGTTAACGAGAGCTGAGTTTCCGCGAGGTCTGCTCACCTCCCACACACCTTTACCGCTCGTAAACACGCCGTGGCCGCAGCTGATCCGACTGTAAAGAGCATCATGAATATTCATAGAGAATCGGACACGCCTCTAAAGATGAGCTCCTGGTGGGCCGCCGCTGCTTGAAGCTCCGCCGCACATGTGCGGTTAGCGGCCTGCTAGTTTTTATGTATCGTTGAGTGCAAACCGTAGGAGCAGAACCACACTGAGCTGACAGAAAACCCCTCTCATGACACCTGCATATGCAAATCCCAGTACCGCAGGCCTGCAGAGACCATCTCACCATGAGCTCGGAGAGAGAAATAGAGAACGAGAGCGACTTTTAGTACTGAAACAGAAGGATTAGATGTATATGGACTATATTGGGGATTCTACAGTATAGGCATGATTATTAATGCATTGATTAAAAACACAGCAGTTCATTCACTTGGAATTGTTTTTCACAGAATATGATGTGTATATACTCCATAAATTACATTATGTGATGCGAAAGTCATTCGATTTTTGGTTATGGGCATATTTTTGCGTCTTACAAACACAATCAATGAAAAGCAGATTAGCATTTTTTGCTGACTGGGTGTCATTTCAAGAAAAGCTAGATGGGAAGCATTGGTAAATATGACAGCAAAACAATATTTAGCTTTTAATGAAGGCAGGCTGTTTATTTTCTCATATATTGGAGATTAAATCTCATCAAGCCCCTTTGCGGTTTGAATTATATTATTAGAGCGTACAGTAATAGAGAGCTGGTGGCGGGATGAATGATCTTTATCTCTGACAGAATCATATATTTGACCTGTCATCTCGTCTAAATGAATGATTCTATAGGCTTGCTTGCGCCACATCTGTAGTTAATACTATTCAGCTATTTTGGTGAACTCTAAAAAGATGAAACTTTAATAAGGCATGTTTGACAGCATATATATGAGAACCATGTATTTTTATCTATTGATCAGAGGAAATATTTCTGAAACTAATAAAGATATGTGTGGCATTAGGTTTTATACCTCGGCGAATTATTTGCCGGGAGTTATTGTTCGGCTTAAGCAAAATGTGAGTTTCTATTATACTACAGGGGCTAAGCACAGCTAAAGCCTTAATATCCATTTATGAAGATATTCATTTCATATTCAGCAAAATTCATGAGGTAGAAAATGTTATTATAGAGCCCATGAAAGCCAAAATGAGCCAATTGAGAAAGAAAGTTTGCATGTGGGTCTACGTATGTGAAAGGCTCATCTGAACAATAGAAATCGTGGTCATATCATGCATTATTTAATTATTTTTTTTTAAGTAATTGTATTACTTTATTTTTGTCCACTTTATATCCACTTATGTTTTAAAGGGTTTTTGTGGGAAAAATCTAATTTCACACAAAAATGACTTATCTTAGGCCGAGAAGGATGTTCTTGAGTTCTGAGGGTTACAGTATTTTTTACAGATATTTATATTTTAAGAAGATAAAGGAGAACATTGCAGTGCTGTCTGGTACCCAATATGCATTGCGACTGGTGTCAGAATGACCTAAATTTACGCTTTAAACTCTGTGAAATGGACAACTTATCAGAAACTGCT